>JAGDQP010007054.1:0-56496 GCA_022664845.1 Lepisma saccharinum
AAATAAGGTTAGTGACAACGGTCAAAGTTCACTTAAATGTGTGTACCAATAGAATTATGGTTACAGTTCGTTTAATCAACTGTTTTAGATTTGAAGATTACAAAGAGTATCATTAAATTTATAGCTGCTTACCCTTGTACTAATAATATTCTCGTCATTAACCATTGGAAATTGTTCTGATATTAATGTTAGAATGCTTTAGGTTTTATATTTTCGGATTAATAAAAACAGTGCAGTTACACCTCTTTGTTTCTAGGATATCAGTGGTACCTTGTGAGCATTACTTACAAGTGTTGCTTCAATGCATAATTTAAGAAATGTTCTAAGCTGTAAGGCATATTAAGTAGACTTTGGGACTTTTCTATCGAACTGTGGGAAACTAATTACTGTAATTATTTTCTACGGTGGAATGAGGGAACTTCAGAATGACATACTTTGAGCCTTTATTGAACTGCTGCCGACCGAGGCAGTCGTGTGATCGGCAGCGTCTAGGTCGCGGGTTTGAATCCCACCTGGGGCATGTTCATGGATTTTAACAAGCATTTCGCTCATTTAGTCGTGGCGGGCCAAAGTCAGAAGATACTACAATGGCTCATATAAAATAAATTTTAACAGATAAAACCTCTCTGTCTGTCTCTCTCTATCTCTATATTCTGGTACATACAACTCTATATTTTGGTCAATGACAGCAAAAACGTGAAGGTGCGCCCTGGACAGGCTTCAAAGAAATAGGGCGCCAAAGTGCACCACTCAGTGTCAGCGCAATGTGAAGTGAAAGTATATTAAATTTTTTAATGTTAAAAAAAAAAAAGTCAACGTGAACCAGTTGCATGGTAAAAACGTGGCAATGCAAGTCATGATGAATTCATATGCACTGGAAGTGTGTCACTGAAGACAAATCTAAAGAGCTATTAAAATATTGCATAGGAATAACGTAATCTGTATGTATGGCTATCTATAGAGAAATGAGAAAAGTAAGTTCGAGAGCTTTATCAGTCGGCGAATAATTCAGATTCTTACAAGCAAACATACTGATAGGGCAGAAAAAATATTATTTTTCTTGCGTTATGTTTAGAATGTCAAAGTGTGTGCCTACGCAGATTCTGGCAACTCGAGCGCAATTGCTTTGGGAGATATAGATATAAAAGTCAGATTCTTGTTTCTGGAGAGTCACAGAAAAGAGTGGAAATTCCCTTATATGCTTAAATTGCTGAAAAAAAAATGGAAAGCAAATACACAGTAATGGGTACGGAGGTAGAAGGCGCTACCTGTTGGAGCGTATGTTCTTTATTGCCGCCATATTAAGTCTAGATTGATTTTCTAAAATGGGGAAGGGGATCGTGTAACGTCATTCTGAGTAGAATTTCACGAGAAATGCGATTCTGATGTTAGTTTTGCCGTAAAAGTATTATTGTTCGAGAAAAGGTTATGTGACACTAGCCTAGGGTAATTCTAGCCCAGAATGACATGTTAAACAACCCGTTTCCCATTTAAGAACATCAATCTAGATTCAAGATGTCGGCCATGATAAATAAACCCTCCATCAGGTAGCGTCTTCCACCCAGTATCTATTACTGTGTATTTGCTTTTAATTTCTTCAGTTTTCTGTCACTCTCCAGAAACAAGAATCTGACTTTATATCGTCTATATACCCCTAAAGTAATTGCGCCCGAGTTGCCATGAATTTTCATGGGCACATACTTTGACATTCTACACATAACGGAAGAAAAAAAATCCTAAGTTTTTTCTGCCCCATCATTGTTTGCTTGTTAGAGGATTTGTACGTTGTTATATTCAAGATGACTCATTAAAAACCGACACGTATCCCAATTATTTTGTTGAATTGTGTTGTTCAAAACGTGTATGCGGCTCCACGATGGTAGAACACTTGCAGCAATTATTACAAGTATGACTTGTCACCATACTTGGGATGTGGTGAGGTTACAAGTCATACTGTGATATGGGTGCTGTCAATGCTTCTCCAACTTTCTGACATCGTTGCGCCGGTGTATTCGTGAAAGCACATCGAATGGTACACCATGTAGAACATGATATTTTCCATGTCAAAGCGTTACTTTTATATACTTAAGGGTAAAATAAAGTAATTGCTGAACTAAGCAATACATTTTTAATTAAAAACTAAAAAACGTAACAGTTTCACCAACTAACTACTTGGCTTCATCAGACACAATCAATCTCTTACGATGAGTGTGTCTAATGAAGTCAAGTAGTTAGTTGGCGAAACTGTTACACGCTTTTAGTTTTTAATTAAAATGTATACTTTGCTCAGCAATTATTTTATCTTACGTAGAACATGTTCCTAAGGATTGGACACTCAATTAACTACCAGTACTTATGAAAAGACTTGCATGCTTCGTCTTCCTGTGTTCAGCGCCATTACATTTTTTCTTTCTTTTTGAAGGCATGCTGAAATTTAAGGTCAGTTGCTTGTTTTCATAGTTTGAAAGAAGGTGTCAGTTAACATTTCGTGTTTTTGTTTGAGTTCATGAGGGCGTCGATGGGAAGGTTACAGAGAGCGTTGGAGGTGGGTGATTGCTTACTATGGTGTACCCAGAAGTGATAGATTGATAGGTATTTATGTTTACCCAGGACCCTAGGTTGAGAATCGAAGTAGGGAATCGAGAATGACTTATTCATTGATACAGTGAGAGAAAGTGAATACAATGATGAAGACTACTGTAGGATAAATAATAATATAAATTATTCTAAGTGAAAATGGTGCAATTACAATTACAATTACAAAAAAAAAAAAAAAAAAAAAAAAAAAAAAAATGATTACATGCCCATTCGCTATTTATTTAACGAACAGAACAACCGTTTATTAGATTGCTGTAATAGAACTTTACAAACAACCTCTACACAAGAGTACATTGCAGAGAATACTGGGAGTTGTTCAAAATGGGAGGTTGAAACCGTGATTTCTTAATTATTATTTATTATTATTATAGATAACTCTACAATTTTTGCTTTTGTTTCTAAGGTCCCATTCTTAAAGTTTGATTTAGACTATCCTTTTGTAGTTTAATGTGCCAGTTAAATAATACACAGACCGAGCCGCCGTAGCTCAGTGGTAGAGCGTTGGCGTAGCATTCGGAAGGTCGTGGATTTGATCCCAGCGGCCGACTATCCTGACTGAGGCTTTTCCAGGTTTTTCACTCAGTCACCCCAGGCAAATGCCTGGATGGCATCTTCAACGTAGGCCTTGACCGACACCTTCCCGAATCCTTGTGCCTCTCCTATCCCGGCCTGAGCCTTAGATGCCTAAAGGCCATACATAAAATTATAAGAAATCAAAATTTAAATAATACATAGGGTGTATCAAAAGTCACTGTCTTATCTAAAAAAGTAGGGAGAACTTACGTAAGCTTTGGGTTCAGAGGCCTAATTTTTTTTGTCTTTATGGTATTTGCACACCATATGCACGCGGACTCTAACGCGCTGTAAGATTCGATGCCGGCTCGTGCCATGTGGACTTTGCGGTGGACAGACACCATTTTCGTGGTTTTTCTCAAGAGGTCTCTCCCCTTTCCTCCCATTTTCTTCCATTCTACCAATTTTCCCAGCATAATCCATTCGGCCTAAAGGCCTTAAATAAAATTAGAAATCATGTTCTAACGCCCAAAAAAGGAAGATAGAGAGAAACTGATTTCAAATTTGGGTTTAAACTGCTTGATAAGTGCTTTTAATCTGATAAGGCTACAAACTTAATCTGATTTAGCTGCAAAAGGTATTTTTGCACTCTAACGCCAAAACAAAAAGTAGATAAACTGAGCGTATATATATGATGCACAATATAGTATGAGTATTGGGTAGCCTCACTAATCGAAAGCGGAAAAGTAAATGATGTGTAAACCGAAATTTGAGGCCAGTTTCTCTCAACCTGCTTTTGTTTAGTTGAGGCACAACGTGCCATACAGACCGAGTGCGTATAACGCAAAAGTACCATAGGGTTGTAGCCTCACTAGTTTAAAAACAGCCTCGTAAATCGTTACCTAATCCAAATTTGAATTCAATTTATTTAAGGCCTTTAGGCAACTTTGGCTCAAGCCGAGTCGATGATGGGAGGAAGGATGGAATGAATACAGAGGGAAGAAACTGGAGAACCTCGAGAAAATGTACGTATACGGTGTTTGTCTACATGGGATCGAACCGACGACTCCAGGCGCCAGTAGTAAGGGCTGAGCCACCGACAGAGACCACTTTAAATTAGGTACTGAAGTATTTTCTTTCGAGCGTCCCCTATTTCCCGAGACAAATAGTGACTTTTGAGACGCCCTCTATTTTTACTACACATCAATAAATAAGTATCCATATAATTGTCAACAAGGATTAAATTTTCGTTTTTGAGTGGACAGCATTGTTTCCTCGATCTCATTATATTACCTTATCAACCAACCTGTTTGAGAAGTAAGTACCTCTCTAAATAGTTTTTGAGCTTTTGACTTTGGATTAAACGATTAGAAATAAAATGGTGTACCAGTCATCCTCGACTAAATACATAGTCAATTCTTATCATTAATCAGTTTTGCCGCCAAATTTAATGAGGAGTGTTGAATTAAATAAGAACAGTGGGCCATAAATAAATCCTAGTTTCTGATTACGAGATCTGTCTAGGTTAGACTTAGTTGTATTAACATTCGTTTAGCTCTGGCTGAAACTTAACCTAATCTAGCGTAGTAATCTATAGCTTCTTCCGTCGCATAAATAATTCATAACTTCAAGATGTATATTAAGATTTACTACTAGGTGTTGATCTTATTCATCAACTATTTTCTGCTATTAAAGAACCATGAATTGTGTGATACATCGTTACTGGCTTTCCACTTTTAAGTTGCCAAACAAACACATCATATTATACGCAATGTTTCGTATTGCGGAGTTAATCGTTTCCATACAAATTTAATGTGCATGTTACTCGAGAAACTCATATTATTGTAGAAAACTTCGTATACGTTCTACAAGGATCTTAAACCATCATAATAAAAGAATTTTTAAAAAAATCTTAGACATTCGTATTGTTTGAAATAACAAAAAAAGTACAACATTGCATACATAGATTACTAAATCAACATGAGATGTGTCGCTCAAACAATAGGAATGTTTAGTGTTACAATGGTTTACTACCAATTTTCAGTACTAAGAAACAGCATAGCTAGGCACTTGGGAACAGGCCTGCTAACAGATTTGCTTTCACAGATCTGCTAACAGATTTATCTTGTTGGTCGTCTTAATTATTACAGTGAGATAATTTCGAAATATTCAACTATATTTTCTTGTTTTTAGTTGTAAAAGGATTTAATATAAATTAAAGAAGGTGTGAAATTTTATGAGACAATACATATTTTGAATAGAAGAACAGTAGAAATCCGGCACGTTCGGGACCGGCCCGGTGCCGGATTACCGAAAACGCCGGACATTCGGGCAGTACCTCTTACTACTTGTATAGGCTAAGCTGTACAGCGGAAACAATGAACTGAACCTGTGTGTGGTGACAGCCGAGTAAAGTCCGAACGCTTCCGATTGATTCCGAACAATGCTGATTGCGTCTAACAGTAGCAGACGCGTAGTGGACACTTCCGAATGGTTCCGAACCGCGCCAAGCGCTTTCAACTGTCGTTCAAAAGCGTTTACAGGAATATATATATATATATAATAATAATAATAATAAATCACAGCCATATTCAATTCACTAGTGGATGAGGCCTCTCCCCGAAGGGAGGAGTTGGTCTACTGCTCCCACGCTGACCAGACGGGTTGGGAGAGGAGAGCCGAAGCTCTCACTGTGATCGCCACTGTCTTTTATTCACAGCAGCTCCCCAATTGTCCTCACGATGCTGGGTCAACACCGAAATATTTGAGCCCCCATCGGGAATCGAACCCGGGACCGCTCGCATTGAAGTCGAGCGCGCTACCGACTAGGCTACGCAGGAGCTATATATATATATATATAGATGGGCTGCTGGATGCCGGTCTATCGGACCTCTACTGTAGTTTTAATTTAATGATTTAATAAATAATAGTTTTATCACACTTTAAATTAAATGTAGGGAGACCTCCGCATAGGCGTTTGACAAAATCAAAACCCACACATCTGGCGAATCTACATAATGCTATTTTATTGACAAGAAATCATGTTAAGACAAACAGAAGATGAAAAGGAGGCATCGAGTGTAGTTTATTTTTAACTCTTACAGTACACTATTCGAACAAGAAAATTGTGAAAGAAATGTTGAGCTAAATTTTATCAGAAGTGGCAATCGGATCGAAGTACAATTTCCAAATTTGTGTACGAAACATACCAACGTAGCGATTCAAAAGTGGTGTGAACTTTCCACATGTTGAGATGTAAGTAAAAACGTTTCAAGGTATTTAGAACATACATATTGCCAAATTGAATTTAATATGCAATGCTAAAGCTTAGTTTATCATCGTAACTATTATATATTTAGTTTACCCTATGTCCTTTTCGTAGTATGAAGTTTCTCTGTTGCATCGTTTTTCCTCCTTTCCTCTATCAGGCTCAAGGAAAACCAGTTGAATTTTGCTTCTTGTGTGCCGTTGATGATGTAATCGTGAATTGTATGTTTTAAATAAATGTTCCGGCCCATCTGTAGGCCGTTTAGTTGAGGATGTGGTAAAAGGATGTGATAAAGAGACTGGTTCGCACAGTAGTCCGGCGCGAAATGCGCTTGTGATTTATGTAATACAGATGGATTGGAGGACACTATGACGTTACTGTTAGTAACGGTTCCATAATTTTTCTTGGAATCCATTTGAATTGTTACAATGCTAACTCTTGAATTTCGTAGAAGTGTTACAAGTATTTCAAGGTGAAGTTATCACAGAAAGAAGTAAATGGATGACTTTTGGGTATTAGAATATTATTTGCCGATGCAGTTTGTCAATTCTGTGAGTATGTATGTAGGTGATGGGTGAATTAGGTTTCGGCAAAATCACAAGTAAATGTGTTCTTTTTCATGTGGTGTATGTATAGATGCATTTTGTATTTTCAAACCCACACTTTGATGCATCTTCTTGAGTTATCAAGTTGATATATAGGGCTATTCTTTCATCAACAGATAAAGAAAAATACATACGCTTACCAGAAATCTTGCGTTCACTAAATTGCCTTGGCTCAGTCGTATGAAATGGTTACACTCCCGTAAATAATGTGTGAATTACGATTTGGCCAAGAAAAGGAGAGGAGCGGGAGGAGGATCCCTGTTTATAAGACTGACCAGCGTTTCCGGTTAACATTCTCTCTTTCAATCAACATTATAATTCATATTGCCAGTAATACGTTCTAAAATAGGCACTAATGTTCACAAATAATTTTTGTAAGTTAAATTGTGTAAATGTTCACAGAATGAAATAAGTTAACCGCAGGACATAAGTTTTCCCACATAAGACCACAAATTCCTGTCGACGTTGAAAATTCCGAAGTGGAATTCCATGAACAGTTGACACAACTCCATGCGCTGAATGTCTTGAAAATCAATTTGCAAGGTGACTTGAAAGCCTGTCCACGTAAGTGCTTCTATGATTCTTCGAATAAAGTTGTAGCACTAGCTCAGGCCATTGTTATATGTAGCTATTATCATGACAGAAACCATCAGAGGTGTTGCAACGTTTTATTTTTCCACGACTCGATAAACACATTTTGTCCACGCTGGGTTTAGTCCAGAAATCGAAAACAATGTGGTTGAGCGATCTTCACGCTGGCATAACCACAACAAGTTATCGGAATAAAACCACTCCCAAGATTTAGTGCATAATTTGTGCGCACTATCCCATATTTTGTGCTAAAAACATTAACCAGAAAAGCTAAAAGATGTATTATACAGAATATTTTACATTTACTGTAGAATCTAGATTTAAAATTACATACTTTAACAGAATTTCCTGGCTTTATTTCACCAGTGTGTGTATTTTACCAGTAGTTAAAATACGAGATCTATTTTTAACACGAGGCCTAAAATAACTAACACATCAGAAACAAGTATCACATAGCACAGCTGATAGCATTTGATATTTCTAAGGATCGAAATTGTACATCTGTAGTCACGTAGACATTCTCGAGCCCAAAAGGACACCATTCCCATTATTTTAGGCAGTTACGTTTACTGAAAAACCCGTTAAAAGGAAATGGCTGACTTTCTATTTCACCTTGGCTTATCACCAGTATCACATCATCGAGTGTTAAGGTAACGATGCATCGTATCATCAGTGGATGACACCAATTGCACATTTTCAATATGACGATCGAGAAACCATTCTGCCCATCCATAAAACATTTAAAATAACTACACAAAAGGTCTTCTGACACATTTAATTACCTTTTAAACTAAATAATTTGTGAAAAGAATAATTGAAATCAGTTGATTAGTTCTCAAGTATAGCTAATATACGGGCGGAAAACCATTCAGCCCATGCCTACAACGCTTAAAAGAACTAGTTGGTCAAAAACAACAAACTGAGATTTATGCTTTTAAACCAAATAATTTGGCCGAGGAATAAAAGAAATCTGATGGTTGGTTCTCCAGTCTACGCCCTATAGAGAGGTAATATAAAAAAAATAGCTGCCTATATTAACTACAAGGTACCGAGATAGGGGACTGGAATATTGGTGCGAAGTGTATATATAAAAAGTGTATTTTTCTATTCATTCAACAGAAGTCACTTCTGCTTCACTTTCGTCCTGGAATTTAACACTACCGAGTTGTAGCGTCACCTCCCACACCGCAGTGCTTGTCGCCAAATACGTATTTAGTTTTTCTGGTTTTCATATAATTTTGACTAAAAAAAAAAAAAAAATGTGGGCTCCAGACCCCCTAAATAGTAAATATGTCCATGGTGAGGAGTGCTGCGGTGTGGAGGTGACGCTACAACTCGACAATGTTTCTATTGATTGAATGATAAAAAATATACTTTTTGTACACTTCGCTCCAATATTGCAGCTCGTATCTCAGTATCTTGCATTTAATGTGGACAGGTATTTTTTTGTACAATATACTGTTTACCTCTCTACAAAACGTGAATTCCCCTTACGAAATTTCAAGGTGGGTTTTGATATAATCTCATTGATGATTTCCTTATTAGCAGCACTTTTTGGTGCACATTAAGTAAGTTAGTTTAAAGTTCTTATCTTCGTGGGTTGACTGTTCTATACTAATATTTTGGTGGTTTTTAGTTTTTTCATGGTTTGATGATATATCCTCTTATTGATAGTGCTACTGAAACAACTAATAAGTAATTAAATAATTTTAAAATTCCTAAATAAAATAATCATTTCTTAATCGGTTATACACACATCTAATTAAGAATGCTTTTTTGTGCATTGACGCATTTAATATGAGTTTCTAGGAAATAATGCCATAAAATTAACAACTTCATTTGTAACATTTTGACTTTTTTTTTTCCTTGTGCCACGTTGTCTGCTATTTTCAGTATTTTATTTTAGAACAAGTTCTGGTCTTTAATAATACGTGATCTAGCATTCGTTTTATATGAATCTATGAAAAGTTAGTGCTGTCTGCGAGTTACACACTCACGAGTTACGTTAAAATGCAGTTTGAACACAATAGTATGAGAAGTATGAACAGTTCTGTTCATTATTCTTGTACGTAATCGAACATCAACGATGTCACAAACCCCCAGACCTCTATGTGGCATATTATTGTTGTGTTTTTAAATGTAATTCTTATAACAGCCAAAGTAGTTTTTAAGTATTACTACCGCACGTTTTTGCGTTTATCAAGGTCAAGTGTGAGAATCGTGTACCGTAATTGCAGAACCTGCTGGTCACTGAATACACGTGACTGTGATTCTTCACACGTGACTAAATAGCAAGTAGGAACCACAAGATTTGCTTTAGTCTTTCCGTTAATCCTACCGGTAAAAATGATAAAAAAATTTGTCATCCTACCATTATGATTATTCTTTTAGATGAAAGCATTCCTCCTTACATGCTTTGTTTTTATCTATACAGGGTGTAACAGAATTCGACAGATAAACTTCGGGGGGGGGGGGGGGGATAAAACATAAAAAAAAACTTTAGTCATCGGGGTGGAAATTCTGCCGCATTTCGTATCAGTAACAACAGAGCCGAGGCGGCATTCTATCATCAGAGACTTCAAACATAATAAGTATTTCAAAAGTGTGCAGTTGGTACATAAGGGATTCCCCAAAGGGAGTAAACGATTCTCAGTACTTCTTTGAACTAAAGGTAGGTCGGAATGAACGTGAATTAGACAACGTTCCATAGTAAGGCTCAATCCAAGTGGGTTTTCATACCTTTTACGTCAGTTGTTCAAATTTCAGTACAAGAAAACAGAAATTAACTTCCACGGACCAAAGTTCGTTTCCTCCTTCAATAATGAGTACAATTAGTATTTATTAAATGCTAGTAGTAACTGCAGGATTGTGTGCAGAGTGCAGACACTTTTGGGACATTATTCTAACAAAACTAAACAAACTAACAAAAGTCTAATTCAAGACAAAAAATCGTCCATTTCTAGGACCAAGACAATGTATTAGAGACCACATGAACCGCAAACTTACAGTGAAGCCCGGTTAATGAAGCAACGATTACCAGATCTGAACAAGGAAACCGGAAAAGTCCAGAAACCAGGGAAACTCCTGCAAGTGGGAGACCAACCAAACAGACTAGAGGAAGATGGAAAGAGATGTAACCAACAGGTATACCGTAGGTCAAGCAGCCAAGAAACCGATAATGAACATGACAGGCTGACCACTAACATAAAGACAAACTTAGAATACTAAAATAACCACAGTCACTACCACCAGACGGCTGAATTCGTGATCCACAATTACACACAAACTAGAATACAGAAAAGAGAAAGAATAGTACCTAATAAAAAATTAATACCTCAGACTCTGAGAGGAGTTGATACACACATCCTGGCCAAACATAAGCACAGAACGCCTCACAGGACAAAATAATAAAGTTAACCGGGAATATCGGCAAACCGCTAGAACGAAACCAGGATCACAACGCTGGTACACTTACAGAACTACACAAAGAAGAGGGGGAAAGCTCCTTTATTACATATACGAAGAAAGAGAATCCAGAAGGCTGGTGTGAACAGGAAGGACCCGGCTCGGGGGCTCATATTATACCAGGGTGAGTCATATGTTCGTAGCGTTTTCATGGATAATTTGCAGCACCCGCCTCCTTATGTACCACAGAAGCTTATTCGGCGAAGTACATCCCATCACACTGTATGGTCCTTCTCCAACGTTCCACCAGTAACACAAGCCTCTGACGATACCAGGCTTCAGGCTTTGAAGCAAAGAACTCAGTAATGCCAGTTGTCACATCATCCACGGAATGGAATTGTCTGCCCCGCAGGAAGTGTGCAATGAAACGAAACAGATAAAAATCAGATGGCGCAAGGTCGGGACTGTAGGGGATGTGTGGTAAAATGTCCACACCATCCATGTCCGCAATTTGCTGGCGGACTCTTCTTGACCTGTGGCATGGAACGTTGTCAAATTGGAGGAGCAATCGCTTTCGGTTCACCAGTGCTGGATAACGACGGCGCACAATGTCGTATACCCGTTGCAGCTGTTCAGCATACAATGTCCCATCTACGGAACGACCCTGTGGAACGAGCTCCCAGTGCACCGGACCTTCGAAATTCCACCACACACACTGCATTGTCTTCTCTTCAAACCGCCCTCTTTGAACCACTGGCTGCGCCTCGGTACATGGTCGAAGCCATTGTTTCCCGGTGTCAGGATAACGAAGAAAGATCCACTTTTCATCATTCGTGATGATCCGCCGCCAAAACCTGTCGTCAGTTTGGTTTCGAACTTTCGAAACAGTTCTTTACACAGGGTCACACGTTGTTGAGCTTGAGCGGGAGTCAAATCATGGGGAAACCATTCTCGGTTGCCTGGAGCGAAACCCAAGTTGATGCAGATGACGAACGACACTGGTTTGTGATGTCTGGACCTCATCTGCCAGCTTACGGGTTCTGGTTCCTGGATTTCCTTCAACAGCGTTCAGGAGGGCATCGATATCCGTCGTCACAGGGCGTCCGCTCTTGGGCTTGCCATCGAGACTGGTGTCACCAGACCGAAAACGTTGGAACCACTTTCTAGCTGTGGACGGGTGGACAGTACCTTCACCTTCTAGGTACAAATTTCCTTGGCTGCTGCTGCTGCATTCAACCCCTTTTTCCAGCAGTAGCGCAGAAGCACACGACACACAAGTTTCTCCTCAGTCATTGTCCTGCCAACTGTGTATTCAATGCGTAGTTCCTCCCACACACCGTTAGCGCTGTGATCAGACACGTGACACGCTTTCTGCCACCACCACCTTCACCTGTTCTACACGTTGCACATGGTTTTCCGGCATCGAGTGGGCGAGGCCGCCCAACGCTACGAACATATATCACTCACCCTTAGTAATGAAACAAAACTGCCTAAAATGACAAGAACCAACCAACCTAAGCGGTAATATGCTGTCTGTATGGTTTCTTCGGCTAGAGGGGTAAAGGGAGAAGGTGCATATCCTGCGTAATTTCTTTTTAAAAAATGGCGACCACCGCGGGACTGTAGTAAATGAAAACGCCGATGATTGCCAAAAGTATCTCACTTCTGCTCACAATTGTTGTGAGTAAACAGA
The DNA here is from genome assembly GCA_022664845.1 of Lepisma saccharinum. Taxonomy (NCBI): domain Eukaryota; kingdom Metazoa; phylum Arthropoda; class Insecta; order Zygentoma; family Lepismatidae; genus Lepisma; species Lepisma saccharinum. Next base: position 12,674 of record JAGDQP010007054.1, read on the forward strand.
CGGGATAACAAAGTTTCACTTGAATTCGACAAATTAAAAAGACATTTTTTTTCTTCCTTATTTTGATTAGAACTTTACGTTCCTAGAGTTTTGACAATAAATTTTTGTTCACCCTGTATAAAGACCTCAATGTCTCTACCAGTTGTTTAAGCGCTTTTACGTTGCTGCTGAATTCTCTTTGTACGGCTTCATTGTATTTCCATTTTATTTATAGCTAGCCAAAGTACCCGCCCGTTGGTGCTAGGTGAATAAAATATGTTGCCAACAGTTATCGGGACAGTCACCAATACTAGCTGCGCTCTCTTTATCATAACCAGACTCGGGGGGGGGGGGTCTGCGCCCCATACTCCCGGGGACTGCGCCCCTCTATCGTAACCAGACTCCAGGGGCTGTGCCCCATGGTGAAGATATGTCCTCATACTCTTTCCCCGGGGTGCTGCGCCCCAATAGGAGAGGTTTGCCCCATTTATCGTAACCTACTCGTGAGAGTACACTTTCATACCAAATTTCATTTCTACAGCTCGGAACGGTGTGGAAAACTATTTTGGGGCGACAATTTTGAGTCCAAGAGGGCGAATTTTTCGCAATATTTTCTTAAATTATTGTTGATAATTCACCTTTATCCCCTCCTCCTCCTAGTACTACTAATGCCGATACTACTACTACTATAACTACTAATACTTCAGTGCTTTGAAACATTAGATCAAAATATTTTTATTTACAACAGTCCGAATTTTAAAAGAAAATTATAAACTAATTTATTTATTTTTAATTGTTGTGAAATTACAAATTGAAACAATGTATTTATTGCATTGTTATAACAATAAAATTGCTGTTTTTAGTAATTTTTTCGCGACACAGTCACTTCCGGTTAACAGAAATGTGATAACATCCCAAACAGGTCAGTTATCTGATCATGTGCGAAAAATCATAGCAATCCGTGAAGCCGTTTTGGCGTGATCAGGGAACAAACATCGTGACATAAATTTATATATAGAGACTCGAGCGCCCCCAGGCCGCGGCGGTGGCTGCGGCCCCGAACCTGGGGATTCCGGCCACAGACCCTCCCCTGTACTTTTTATCGTAACGTTAGCTCCAGTGGTTCGAGCTGTGCATTCTTTACAGTATATACGCTTGGCAACCATATTAGATTCAAGATGGCGCCATTTTCATAACTTCGCATATGACCCGTAACATTCACTTCTCGTATCTATCAAATTCGGTAGTTTGCGGCACATCTTAACAACAACAACGAATATATAAAAGGATCTTCTTCATTCATCGATATAACTCTCGAAAAAAAAAAAAAAAACTAAATGCATGAAAAACATTGAAGTATATGGATCGGAGTTAAAATATGTTTGTTTGGTAGAAATTGTGCAATAAACACCGACGATATAGGGAGAAGTCTACTTTTCAAGCTGGCTGCCAAAGGTACCGAAAATACATGAAAACCATTGAGGTACATCGCTTTGGATCGAAATATGTTGGTTTGGTTGAAATATTCCCATAAACGCTAAAGATATAAGGAAAAGTCAATTTTTTCAAGATGGCGCCTGGTGGTACCGAAAATGCATGAAAACTACTGATTTACATTGGTCTGAGTCAAAATGTGCAGGTTTGGTCGAGATGTTCCCATAAATACCGAAGATATAGGGAAACATTCATTTTACAAGATGGCAGCCTATAATAGCTCCAATATATGGAACCGCTGAAGTACAATCGTTCGGGTAGAAAATACATGATAACCAATGATGCACGTCGTTCTGGGTCGAAATACGTTTGTGTGGGCAAAATATGCCTTCTGTATGAAACTTAGTCTGCAATATTGGATTCAAGATTGACTTTTTGATTATTTAATATGTTTCTCGTAACCTAATCTTGATAATTTACCTTCACCCAAATTTCACTTCACTAGCTCTAGCGTAACGTATTGTAACCTATTCTTGGTCATGCACCTTTATACCAAATTTCGTTTCTCTTGCTTTAGTGGTTTGGAAAATGGGTTTTGGGCGGCCATTTTGGATGGCAACTTTCTGTAACGTTTTCTTATATTGTCGTACCTTCATACATTTTATTTCCCTAGCTCGAACGATGTGGAAAAATTTTTGAATCCAATATGGCGTCTTTGGAGACAAATTGTAATATAAGGGAACCAAGAAAGTGTTGTCGCTTTTTGTGGAGGTCTGTGTTCAATTGGCCCTCACACCATGAGTTGAATACGAATGGAGATCAGGCGAAGGTCAGTTGTTGGTGTGGTTATAGCCAACATACTACCTGGTTGTGGCAGTTCAGTTACACCGTGAACGTGCGGAAGGACAGAGTGAACATGGGACCTCCACAGAGCGTCATAAGGGCGTGTAAGCTGTACGAGTTCAAACTGGGGTCAAACGCAGCTGCAGCGGGGCGGAAGATATGCCAGGCCTTTGGTGAGGGTGTCGTGACTACGCGGACAGTGCAGCGGTGGTTTACCAAGTTTAAGGACGGTGACGAAACACTCGAAGACGAACCACGTGCAGGAAGACCAACACAGGTACCAAATGAAGATCTTCAGGCAGCAATTGAGGCGAACAGTGGCCAGACATGTGAGGAAGTGAGACTAAAATTCAGTGTGAGTGGAGAAACCATTCGGCAGCACCTCCATCAACTTGGAAAGCACTATAAGTTGGGTCGATGGGTCCCACATGATTTGACTCCGGGCCAGGGTTTCTTTGCTGTCTCGTCTGAGGAAGGAGCCATTTCTGGACAGGGTGTTGATATGTGATGAGAAGTGGGTCCTGTACGAAGCTTCACGGCGCCGTCATCATTGGTTAGCATCCCATGAACCGGTTCCAAAACAGCCGAATCCAGCACTGCACCAGAAGAAGGTCCTCCTGTGTGTTTGGTGGACTGCTCGCGGCATCGTGCATCGGGAACTGCTACCAGCTGGTCAGATCATCAATGCAACTGTGTACTGTCAGCAGTTGAGCCGTGTTCAAGAAAAACTCAAAACTCACTTCTGAATCACAAAGGGGTCCTCCTGTTACAGGACAACGCTAATCCCCACGTGGCTAGGATGACCCGGGACACCATTCTACGCCTTGGATGGGAAACACTATTGCATCCGCCATACTCCCCCGACATTGCACCGTCCGATTTTCACCTGTTCCATTCCTTGGACAATCACCTTAGTGAGTTCAAATCCCTAGTAGAGGTGCAAAATGCACTTGATACCTTCTTCGCTTCACGGGCCACCAAGTTCTACCGCGATGGAATCCATGGCCTTCCAGAACGTTGGCAGAAGGTCGTCGATGCTGATTGGGACTATTTTTGATCTTCCAGGTACGTCTTAGGTGACATATCGATGTTCAAAGGGAGTGGGTGAAAAACCTACAGAACTTTCTTTCTTACCTTTATAGTTTCGTAATTTACTAGCGATGATGTACCTTCATACCAAATTTGGAGTTTCTAGCTCCAGGGGTTAAGGCTATACACTCAATACAACGATAAGTTTGGCGGCCATTTTGTATATAAGATGGTGATTTTCAAAATTTCGGATTTTTCCCGTTACCTACTTTTGGTCATACCAAATTTGCTGTTTCTAGCTCCAGTAGTTTGGCCTGGGAATTTTGATCAGTGAGTTAGTGATAAGGGTTTTTTATATAATGTGGTCGTTTGAACAGACACGTAGATCCAGTTGTTACACGCACACAACTCATATTATCGACGCCGTATATTTCACATGCATTACTCACGTCGTAAATTGTCATTAATTATACATTGGACAAGAGTGATTTTAGTGCCTCGGAGTGACAGTAGTAAGATTTTCCAGCTTGGCAGGGAGCGTTATTGGAATGCAGATTGATTGTATGATTGGGTTGTTACGGCAGTGGCGCAAGCACTTGCGCGGTCATATGGCTAGTTTAACCATACACGGAACAAATATTTTTAATCTTGTAAAAAAACAGCTCCCGTAGTTTAGTGGTTACTATTGCGGACCTGGCGGAGGTAAACAGGTTTGAGTTTGCTGTTTTCATCCTGAGTTCTCTAGTACTTTTCTCGCTGGCACCAGCAGTATACTAGGTAGGTAGACAAGGACCTTGGCCCCTAATACCCCATTCTATTTTCTGGGAAAAGTGATGACCGAGGAACGTCATCCCTAATCTCCCAGGAAGCGCGCAGAAATGCTAACTATATGTAAAATGTCAATTTTGGAGAAAGTTTTAAGCAGCAGGTAGAGAAGCATTTTCAATTTTGTAAATTAACATTAATGCCAATGGAAAATGTGAATACATAATTTGAAAATGATAATCGAATGGTAGAATGTGACCAGTACTTTAATTCGTCAGTGGCTTGAGCAAAAAAACTACATTGATTTCCACGATGTCTGAAGTATCACGAGTAACAAGGATGTCGTTGACTTGGAAGTTAGTGTTTAGTGAAAGTAGTAGGAATGACCTTGGAAACGTTGACCTACATTTCAACAAGTTGTACTGCTCTGAGTATCAGTATTGCACACGCCTGGCTGGTACTTAATGTTACGTTGACTCACGTAATCACTTCCCTAGAAGGAAAATTACAGCGTTAGTTACTGTTTTCACGTTTTCCGACAAATATCCTTGATTCAGAACAAAACTTCGACTACATTATGTTTATTTAGTAGCCTTTTAACACTACATATACTTTTTTTTATTAGTCATGACATTGTGATTACATACTTTGTACTAACAGAGGTAATTAAAACGTACTATCATTTACTCGTTTACTCTAATCAGTATGTATACAGGATGATTCATGCTAAGGAAAAAGGTGCATATGAACTTCGGTCTTACTGTCCTTCGTTTTCGAGATATAGAATATTCAACTTGGAGTCCAGGATCGACTCCTCTTTACGTCCGCCAGAATGCAGTTATTGAATACATTATATATCCTCTAGTATAATGGTAAACATCATATCTGAAGCACAGAACTCAGTGTTGCAAATGATGCCTATTATACCAAGTGAAACGTGAAAAACCGACATTTTGCAGTGTTTAACTTGGTATAATTGAGAAAATACCACATTCCGTGTGTGTGTGATAGTATTGAATCATATTAAGGCTCAATCCAAGTGCTTTTTCCCGCCTTTTTCGTTTTACGTCAATTATTTAAATTTCAGTAGAGGAAAGCAGAAATTAACTTTCGCAGACCAAAGTTCGTGTCCTCCTTCAATAATGAGTACAATCAGTATTTATTAAATACTAATAATAACTGCAGGATTGTGTGCAGACACTTTTCGCACATTATTCTGTCCCAAAAGTCACTGCACACAATCCTGAGTTTACTATCAATGTTTTATTAAAACTAAATGCTACTCATTATTGAAGGACGAAACGATCTTTGAGCTGTGAAAGTTAATTTCTGTTTTCCTCTACTGAAATTTGAATAATTGACGTAAAACGAAAAAGGCGGGAAAACGCGCTTGGATTGAGCCTTAAACAAAAAAAAGTCAAACGAACATATATACTGAATGGGTACGGCGATACAGTGAGGTTACATCAAAAGGGGAAGAAGAAATGAAAGACAAACTGGCCTGAAAACTTACCATAAAACTGAAAATAAGCAATTGGCTAAACGTAAATTTACTAGTATTAAACGCTGACAAAACAAAGTATATAATATTTTCTTCAACAGTAACTGGACAACCTGTAAGCAATATGGAAATAAAACTACATAAATGTGAGAAGATAAAAAATTGTAACTGTAAGAGTCTTGTACGAGAGAAACAAATGAGCTATTTAGGAATAATCATTGATCAACACTTGAGATGGAATCTACACATTCAACGTGTAATAATAAAACTATTACGGAAACTATCTTATAAATAAATTTGTACAGCTTAGAAATATATTGAACATTAATACACTACGCATAGTGTATCCATGCACTGGTACAAAGCGTACTCCAATACGGCATAACAAGCTGGGGTGAGGCTAACGAGACGCATTTAATACCATTAATTGTTCAACAAAATAATATATTAACAATATGTACAAACAAAACGTATGAAAGAAGAGTAGAAAATTTATATAAATAATTCTCTGTACTTTATCTACCTAAACTGTACATAAAAGCTGTTATAATGTATTTTAAAAGAAATGAAAATGAATGGAAAAAAGTACAACATATCCATAAAACTAGAAGAAAAAGACGACTAAATTTAGAATACACAAGAACAAATAAAGAAATAGCAAAATGCCATTCTAGTAGCATAGCGCCAAAAATTTACAATAATATGCCAATATATATCTAAAAACAGAGAAACATTTAAACAGGTTTAGGAAATAATGTCAAAATGGGTAAAAATACGCGTATATCAAATGAAGAAGTAGAAGCAATCTTAGATTAAACTGTTATATACAAATGATCTTTTAGCATTGTAGTATAGAATCGAAGTATATATACATATTTTGTAAATAAGTGCTGATTTATATTGCACTGTATTTGATCATGAAAATAACAAATTTGTATAAGATAAGGTAATAATAAACAAACAAAAAAAAAAACTTGATGCTGGTTCACACACAAGCATCAGCTTATATGAGCCACTTACTCTGTACAAAAAAACATGTAAATCAAAAGAGAGGAAATGAATTCAAATTCAAATAATAATAATAATAATAAAATAAAACTGGTGACAATTGTAGACGGGATTTAGCGGAAAGTGTGGTACATGTTACAAGCTGTTTTCAAAAATGGTATTATCCACTTCAATGCACACTTCAACGTGCCGCAGAACATGGCAAGTTGCATGGTGAATGATATTCCGACTTTCCTTGGTGTGGGTAATAGCATAAGTTATTCGTTTCTTCCCGTGTGTTCAATCTCCTGTGACTAGGATTGCCAACTATGGGAAAGAGAATTACCGGCACAGCTAACTAGCTATAAGGGGTTGCATAAACCACAGGGGGATAGAAACAGACCCCAAAAAGCACAGAAGAGTAGAAGTGCAACTTCTTGTGCAGAAAAAAGGCGTAATCGAAAATCAGGATTGGTGAACAATACCTAAAACACCACTTCCCGCTGTAAAATATACATATTGTAAACTAGAATACCTCAACTTGAACAGCTCAAAACTTGACGCAACTGATTAATATGATGTATTTTCCCGGATAAAATATAATATCAAGTAAACCACAATACCAGCAACTCAAAGAAAATAATTAGAGCAAAATAATGTAGGCCTACCTAAAAAAAATATTATCAGAAAATTAAAAAAAAAAATGGAGGAATACTCTGAACTAAATTGTGCAGAGGGATAGCAAAGAAATTAATCCGATTCTTTTTCTCAAACAGGACAAATAAAAATAAAACATTCAACAGACCGGGAAAAGGGTGAGTGGCAAATCTGAACTGGAAACTCGGATTCCAGATCTGACTATCGCCTCTGGCAGAGATTATTATATAATTCATAAATAAAATTGCCGTCATATGTTATAGGTCGGTGAGACTTCTGTATCGGCCACAGATTTTAATCACAAAATTGGTACAATTTTTAGCCCTACCGGTGAAATACCTGCATCCCTACCCCTGAATAATAATAAAAAGGAAATTAAGAAATATTTAATGTGCTATCCTTCTCCAGCATAGTTTAGTATTTCCGTTCTGGCAGTTATATAAAAATACTATCTGTAGGGTAATATTTTATATCACGTGCTGTTGTGCTAGATGTAAATTTTAAAAAAGTACTATACGCTAGACAAAGTACATTAATTGTATGTCGTTAATAAGCGGTAATAGAATAAACGATAAAATTAAGGGAAGGTGTTCTATTATGAAAATAAAGGTTGACTTCGAGATTTTTATTTTTTTATAGGTAGCCGCAAAATCTCTATGAAAGCCACGCGTAAGACGGTCAACTAATGTTCAGAAAATTACCGGTCGCAATAGTGCCGGTGATAGCTTGGTCCCGGTCACCGGCCCAATAGAAAAAAAATACTAAAATTTGCGGCCAGACCGGTAGAATACCGGCTGGTTGGCAACCCTACGTATGACACACTTCCCCATAAGCCATCCCTATAAACAGAAATTACAAAGGCATGAGATCTTGTGACCTTGGTGACCAGGGAATGTTGCGATTCATTTGCTGGATAATTGCTTCGGAATGTTGGTGCGCCATCATGTTACCAAAGGTACATCTTCAAGCAGTTGTGGTAAGTCATATTGCGAGAAACATAGGTATCTTTCGCCAGTCAAATGTGTTCATCGAAAAACACTGAGTCAAGCAATATGTCATCAAGTATTTCGCACCACACGTTGATAGAAAATTGTCTTTGGACCGATATTTCAAGGATTTCACAATGCCATGTGGGTTGGTGTCGTCCCCAAAATGCATGTTTCTTGTATTGTGTATGCTGTTCCGGGTGAGATATATATACCGTAGACTCTATTTATAAAACTCATACGTTTAAAAAGAACTCTCCCTTATAATAACCAGGACGAGTAAAATCAATGGTGTAAGGCTATTGTAAATCAATGTATCAAGAGTCCCTAAGATGGCGCAGTGGGGTTGAGAGCCTTAGTATGTGAATTGAAGTTGAACCGTATTAATGGCCTTTTGGTATCTTTGGCTTAGGTCGAGTGGTCTGCGAACTGAGATCTCTGTCATCTTGAATCCTGTAATGTCAACAATCAGTGCATAAGTTTGCTGATAGGGGCTTTTGATAATCTCAAAGCATCACTGCTAGAATCGGCCATCGTGAATTTGTCTATGGCTGTCCTCAGTCCAACCAGCAAAGTGCAGAGGTATTAATAGAGACTTTGAACGCTTTTCTTCGCCGGTACCTTTTCTCAGATGTCGTGCTTACTGAGAATTTCATTCTGCAACTCAATACGAGATTACCACAAATACCAGTAAACTATAGAATTGTAATTTAAGTAAATTGAAGTAATATTAGGTATATACATTTATTTCTGGCTTTTGGATTAATTTTATCACACGTCTGAGATATGATATGCCCCTAGACGAATACAGTTCCCGTGAAAGGAATAGGGAAGGGAGTAATCTGGGACTCCCATCATTCGTAGTATTAGATGAGCTAATTATAGATAAACTGTTAAGATGACTGTCCTTGTTAAATATCCGGCACGTATTTCCGTAGCTGCATATTCCCGATGCTCTTATAGTATTCTAATAAGTTAATGTGTGTTATTTATGTATATATTGTGCCTGAGCCAAAGATGCCAAACAGCCTTAAATAGAATTCAAAATTCAATTATGTACGACACCCATCAATATTAATATATTATTTTATATGATTAAAAGATTGTTTACGACGTTTTATTTTTGTATTTGTAATTGAGGTTTTTTCGTAGCAGGCCTTGTTGATGTAACCCATAGAGTTGCACATCTCTTCATTTTGGTAAAGCAGCTGGGAAAAATCAACGATGGTTTCAGACAAGACCTGTAATATGAGACTGAAAGATTACAGATATAACGCAAGAATAAATCCATGTTGTCTATTAAAACGAAGTTCTCTTGATGTAATATAGTCCTTGCCACACTTCCTAGATAGGATTGTTTCTGTTCCAAGTTCAGATCAGGACCTAGAGTATGACAGTAACGTTACCGCAGATGACATAACTCAAGATTCATTACATTGCAAATAAATCATTACTCGGTTTATATTAATCTACCTGACATGTGATACGATAAAACAAAGACATGCCTTGAAAACGACTAATTCGTAATTTCGTACATATAAAGTTTGCGAATAGCTTTAGATAATTCACATTTGCAATATAAAATGAGATCGTGATCACAAGATGAAGTTACGTTTGGTGATATAATGCACTACAATGGCCACAAGTACATAACTGGTAGACATACGTGGCTCATTAGTGAACTGTTGGTATTTGTGCAGTAAAATTTCTAGATTCAAAAAAACCAAGCGTGGCAGAATATGTAACATTAGTATGTATCTTGCTCGTTATACTAGATTGTTATGAAGATTCTTGTAATCCAAACAGTGCACATATAACCAAAGCAAGGTGAAATGTCAAGGTAATGCAATTCTCTGCAGTGCAATAAAGTACAGGTGGGGAGGAAATAAGGAATTGTTGTGTAACTGTTGTGTGATTTTAAAGAACAAAAATTGTTCATACAGAAGTAATATTGTATAATAAAAACTTACTTGTGTAGAGCGAAGAACGCCGCTCATCGACGCCTTTAAGTTCAGGGGTTTGCAAGTTATTCGTATTTTGACGGTTCATGAACAATTGTTACGTTATTTCAGCAAATAACTAATTACGTATGGAAGTTAAATACAAGGCTAGTTCTTATATCACACGAATCTATGATAGATTTTAAAAAGTGTTCAGAGATTTCCTAAACACTAACAAATCCAAAAATAGAAATGGTGACCGACAACCGTGTGCGTGGGTTTTCTCGAGGTTCTCCTGTTTCCTCCCACTTACTTCATTCTACCAATCATCCCATCATCCAACCGGCCTGAGCCAAAGTTGCCTAAAACCTTAAAAATTAAAAAAATCAAAAAGAAAATTAATCTTGTACTTTTTTCTTGAGCAAAGTAAACGTGAACGCTAGTAGTGAAGTTTAGATAGAGCACAGACTGTTTAAAATATCGTCTGTTGACAAAGGAAAAGAACAGATTGAAAATGATTATATATGTAAAACAAATAGCACGTATATATTAATATTAAGTACAAGAAAGTATGCAGGCATAAGCTGCAGTAGCGATAATGAATAAGTATCGTTGCATCAGACTGTGATCCTGCTATTATGTTCGTTGCAGTGCTTTTGGGGCTGTTTCTGATCATTGACAGGTTTCCAAAATCTCTTCGAGCGTGACAGGAGGTTATGTTATATAAGAATTACGCAACCTTTGGTCCTTCTCTCACTGCAATCGTGCGGTAGATCTTCGATGTTCGTGTAAAGCTCGAGTTGTTCTACAAGTCTTTCATTCTTATCTCTCTTTTTTTATTATTATTATTATTTTAGTTTTCGTAGTTTGTTGTCAGGTCCCAGACTGTGGGCGGAGATGGAGCGAATACAGATATAGAAAGAGTCGTTAAGTTTAAAACCCGTATGAAATCAAAAGATTTATAATTGAAGGGCACATCAGTGCTTGAATGTTTTTCCGTGTGTGAATATTCCGTGCTTTTACTTCAAAACTACTTTCACTTTCATTTGCTCTGGGAATTTTACTAAAACAGGATGTTCAATCTCCCAATGTCTATAATTTGTATTGCAGAATATGAACAACATAACACGTGGAAGTCGTAAGGAATTATTTGCGGTTTGTTTTTCTTTCTTTCTCTCCTTTCTTTTGCTTTCTTTCTGTCTACAGATCTTTAGATACAATTTTAAAAAGGGGTTTCTGGAATTTTCATTTGCTTAACGTCTTCCATAGAATTTCGATTTGTTCATCTTCGCGTACTCTATTCGCATGGGAATGTCCGTATGGGGATCCCCCTGTGTAATGTGCACGAGTAGGTAGCGCTCCACATGTTCTCAACCTACGTCTCGAGTTGGGAAGGTCAGTCCCACTCTCGACCGCTTTGACCTCCCAACGTGCATAGGAGTGCCCAAGAGCACCTCACAGCGCCAGGTATGGGAGCACTGAAGAAAAAGTATCCAGCGTGCGCCGGGATTCGAACCCGAGCTGCCCGATTCGTAGTCAGTGTCCATTATTTGTGCTTAAGGAAATTTTTATCTTCTTACAATTTCAGTTATAAATATGAAGGAAGATCCACTGGTTTATTGCTAGTTTGGTACATGCGAAAGGCTATCGAGGATTTTTTTTTAAACTTTCTTTTTGGGGATTTGAGAAAACGATTTCCGTATTTAGCTCGTGCTGTTACTAATTTCATTTCACTTGGTTGGCAGAAAAAAAGAGTACGGACTCTGGCTTTAATTCAGGATATTGTCCATCATTCAGCTTCCTTAAATTAGTGAAAAGAACTTTGGTCAGGATTCCTGGCCAGGCCAACCTACTAATACGATCAAACACTCCCTGATTACCAGTAAAACGCCCGTCTGCATAACCACTCCGTTGGTATACTATTTCCAATAATAGATATTAATTAGAATAATGGTTTTACTTTTGCCATCTTAATATAGTGTGTTTGGGTTCAGTATTAAATGTAGTTTGTTGTTCTTTATAACTATTCATCAGTAGTAATTATATGCAGAAAAGTAAGTAACATGTACTTTAAAACTACATGCGGACAGTCTGCTGATTTGAATTACACAACTAGAAGTGATATTGATTAAATTTTAAGATAGTTTGATTGTGCGATAATTGTAGTATGTGGAATGTAAGATGTTCTCTCCTTTGTGTTGGGCGCAAGAAGGTGTGAAGCTATTATAAGTCACTGTGTGTACTGTTTTGTGTTACTCTCCGCCTGATGTCATGTCACCAAAGCATTCTGAAGGTGGACAGAGGCATTGTAGTTTAAAATACGGATGTAAGGAATTGTTCTTTCTTCTAAATAGTCACGGTGTACAAGTGTGAAAAATAAGTTTAAAAAGAGCTACAAGGAAGAGGAAGAAATTACACTATTTTAAGTGTGTACCACTATGCTCTAATAGCTTTTATTCTTTAATGCATAAGGAACTTGCTGCAGGAGAAACGTTGAAAACAAGCGAACGTGTGATTTCTAAACCCTCAGGAAACAACTTGAGACTGCAGGATGACTTTATTTGTTACGGCAAATTATATATCGCGTGGAAGTTTGTGATGTAAAGCATTATGCAAGATGTTATGCAAAAAAGGAAGCGATCGAAACGGTCATTACTGTTTCTTTCCGTAGTCAATTTTAAGGATTTACGATTATTTTTGAAATTTATGTTTAGCTGTAGATGGAGATATTACATACGACACTTGGCATATATGTAACAAGCAGAAATGAGTACCGCGAGCCATAGAGTGAGTGAGTTTATGTAGATGTTGTAATTTAGTTTCTTCCATCGCTGACAGTAAATATATTTGTCCTAGTCTTCGTTCAGAATCGCCAGACAAATGGCCAACTTCTAATAAACTCTTCTATGCCATACAAAGAAGGCTTTTAAAATGTAATCCATAATGTATAAATGTCCACGTCTCTAGTAATCGTTGGCCCGCAGAGCCACTTAAAATGGACATCTGGCCAATTTAGGCAACTTTAGTCCTTTAAATAGATGTTCATTTTGTAATAGGAATTAAGTATTTGTTTGTGTGTCTAGCGGCGAAAGCAGCGTTCGATTTGTAGCGGGGAACGGTTGGGATTTCCCCCTCTCTTTAAAAACCTACCCTGGCTCTGTTAACAGATATATAGCTCTAGCCTGGGATATGGACGATCCCAAAATACCGTGTAATACATCTCACTAATTCTTCCCCCTCTCTGGAAATTGTACAGATGAAACACAGGCGAAAGTAAACATCTTTTTCAAAGAAATGTTCTACAGTTCTGTTAAGGAATTTCTGACATGTTTTGAGGTCCCCTACTTGGTGGAATAGTGTTGATTCGCCACTTTTCCACCACCCGGTATTTGTCTGTGTGTGGGGGTGGGGTGGGGTGGGAAGGTAAATTTTTACTAACACGCACGCACACACACACACACTTACATACATACATAGAGAAATACCGGGTGTTGGAAAACTGATGAATCAAAACTATTCCACCAAGTAGGAAAACCTCAAAACATATAAAAAAAAATTCCTTGGCAGAATTTTCGAAAGATATTTACTTTCGCCGCTAGAGGCATGCAAATTTATAGCGGTATTTTCCCAAATGGTATGATATCTCCAGAAAAAGAATTACACAAACCATGTCAGCTTAGCAAATCAGAATCGAAGTTTTACCCAATACATCTTCAGCAAAGTTTATGATCGAAGGGGTGCTGCATAGACGTAGACGTAGGAATTTCATTGTCAAGCAAATTCTATGGTTTCATAAGATCTCCAACTCCGAAACTAAAACGCCTGCAAAAGGCAATTTTCAGGTCATTGGCCTGCACTTCTAAAAATTTAAACAAAACTGGAGGGGTCGTGGTCGGGTACTTACAGAGAGAGCTCTCTACTGTATAAAGGCTCTGGTACTTACCTTGTCATAAGTTCAAAACTCACTTCAAGAAAGACACAATACACTCCTCTGCTTCATGTACACATTATTTATCTCTTATTCAGCAAGAAACGAAAGGAATTTTAGAAATGGTTTATACTGGAAGCGTATTTTTTGAAACAATGTTCACAATGTTTATGTTTAGTTCCGTTGTCTTCGCACCACTTAAATTGTCTGTTTCCTTACAGTTTAGTAAGTACTGGTAACGAAATAGCTGCTTGAATTTGTAAGTACTAGTCATATCTATATTCACCTTCAGTCTCAGGATGGAAATGGTAAAGCTGCTTCCCTTCATCGTGATATTTTTTTGTTCGAGGTTATGAACATACATTGCGTGTGTTTGAAAATAAGGTTTTAAGATAATATACGGGGCGAAACTGGGCGAGATAACTGTAGAATGGAGGAGACATTGGGCCGAAACTGGGCGAGATAACTGTAGAATGGAGGAGACATTTACGTCGCACCGTAGCAGTTTCTTATCCTTAAACGAGCACTATGTTTCTTAGTTGATGTATTCACTGAACATAGGTCAAGAAGAAGCTATCGAGGAAACGCATGTATGGAAGCAAAAATGAGAAATGATTTCCGCATTGTAATATTAATTTATTAGTAGTACTGTAACCTCAACTTCGATTACACATACTCAAGTATTGAAACAAATCTTAATCTGTTACCTTTAAATCTTGTACTAATTTAAATTCCTTTTTAATCCAACAATTATTTTTTTATTGCAGTTCAGTTTTCAACGCCCAGCCCGCTTCGTATTGTGATTACGGTTGCATACTACGGATCTATGCACTGGGGAGGAACTCAGGCTGCTGCCAGATTTACTAACTGATTTCAGAATTTCCCTTCAGTTCCACCAGGGCCCTGCAGGGTACTCTGCGTGTTATATTTAAAACTGTTGTACCTGGCCGCTATCTTGCTTTTCTTGCTCCCGGAAGAATTTTCGCCGAGCGATGTTCTCTTGGACTTGGGACGAGCTTCGGCATTAGCTATCTGTCTGGCGAGTAACTTACGAATGCCAGTTCAATAAAAGAAATCAGTTTTCAGCGTTCAATAACACCTACGTACATACACACACAACCGATATAAATAGGTTGGTCTAGACAGTTCCAAATTTACCGTTATTGTGTTGGATTCATCCACAATTTTGCTTGCTTCATTCTGCGTCTTTCCAGTGCTTCTTTGATGCGATTTTCAGGGTTCTTAAGCAAATCATGGTATAGTACCTCCAGACGAAACCCTAAATGACTTCCAACATACTCTTCTCTACCGTATCCTGGCATGAGCCAAAAGTAACCTAATGGCCATAAATGAATTCGGAATAGTTACAACAGTAAGAATGGGGAAAGCATTTTTTCCCCCCGTATTTTCTTTCAAGTTTCAAACATGTAACTCTGATCAGGGCTTCAAGTAGTTTGTGTGTTGTTAACTTGCTCTCGGAAAACATTCAAGTCAGCTTTAGAATTGTGTGGCTCTTCAAGTTAACGTATTTGAAGTTGATCGCGTGGTAACGCAGTTTTAACTGCTCGTGGTTATTATTCTACATCAATCGCATTCACTGTTGCTGATTGCTCAGTAACAATTTAATCTTAAGGATGTCGTAAAAGCCTTCTGTGGAGCTACACCATTTATTTGGACACTTAACATGGTAATTACAGTGAGAATAGATGGTGTGACGTATGTTGATAATTCCGACAGTGATTTGTCTGGCGGGCTTTAGGTGAACATGTGATTTTATTAATACGTCACCAATTTAGTTAGTTGCACGATTTGTTAATAAGACGGTAGATTTGACGACTTCCTGCTAATTCTGTTTAGTTTTGCCGTTCAGTTATCTGCTCCGTGTGGCATTAAAATGTCACATCTTAGACATTTCCGTTCCTTCCATCCTTGTTTTACTCTGCGTAACTTTGTTTCCATTTAATGTACAACTTTATAAACTCTCTCACCCAGTGAATCCAAAACCGAGAAATCGTTCTTTCGGAATTTAGGTGGAAAACATTTCAGTGAATTATTTCCATCATCTCGCGTGTTTCTCGCATGCACGTCGAATTTTCTCAGGAAGCACTGGAAATTTAGTTCTTTTTTTCAAGTTTGGCCTTCCGATGTTTGTGTTTGGAACTTAACTCAGTAGAGCTTCAAGGTAATCAAGTTGATGAACTTAGCCTTGCGCGTGACCTATGCTGATGAAAACCTTGGTGTAACGCAGCAAGCTCATATTTGACATTTTAGTACACGCTTGGACCCTAGGCCCTATATGAAGAAAGAAATAAAGAATATAAATGTTATCAAATACACCTTCATGTTCCTTTGCCAAAAGTACTATAGAACTTGTTGTTAAGCTATATAATTGTGTTTGATTTTACACGAAATTACTAAATGAGTTTTGAATGTTAATTCTCTTGCATTTATCGTTCGGTTTTTATTGGAACATCGAAAATAAGAAAACAAACTTACGAAGTCATCATTGTTACACTTAGTCTAAGGCAGTGGTTCCCAACCTGGTGGGCACCTTTCCTTGGGGGGGCGTGGAAGACTTTCAAGGGGGCGCAGGCGACGAAAGGAAAGTAACAAAATTAACACATGAAAAACGGAAGCAATAGATTTCCAGTACAGAAAAACTACCGGCACGTTCTCTTGTACAAATCTCACAACGCCTGATAAGTTACAATTTGATATCTGTGCTTGCTTTTGTTTTAGCTTTACAAACTTAGGTTTTTAAGAATAACGAGCTAGGAAAACGGTTCTGCTACTTGGTGTTTTAATAAAGAAAATTGAAGCAATTTACATTAAGTATGCTTGAAAGTATAATTACACTTTTGCAATTTATGCTCTCTATCATTATTTGATTTAGCTGAAAAGTATCAGATATGCTTCCAGAAGTATGTATCTTTAAAAGTATTCAATAAAAGTTCACTGAAAATTGTCTTTATCCATCAAAGTATTTGGAGACCTGTCTTAGGGTCAGTTCTACAATCGACGGCTAAGCTTCTGGCCAGGGCTAAGTTGACGTCAAGTCATATTTTGGCCAATATGAGCACGCAAAATATGACGAACTCAACTTAGCCCTGGCCAGAAGCTTAGCCGTCGATTGTAGAATTGACCCTTAAACGGATAGTCCAATGCCAAAATGGATAGAAGTTAGTGTGATGGCTGACACTGCCTTTGTTTTACGAGCTCTTTGATGTTTGGTATCAAGTTCGATAATGCACACCTGAGATCACTGTCCATGTCCAAACGTTTGCGAAACTTTGATTTTATTACGGCCAGTGTTGAAAATCCTGATTCATGCAGGTAAGTGGACGAGAATTGAATGAGGACTTGTATGGCTTTCTTTGCCACTTGTGGATACACGGGAAGAAAACAATCCCAAAATTCTTCCAGAGGCATTAAATGGAATTGAACTTTCGCACTGGAATCGCACTGTAAATCAATAAACACCACCTGAATCTTGTCTGGAAATATATCAACATCAACGGTGAAAGGACTTCTTGTTAGTTTGTACTGTCAGTCGTCCGCACACATTTCAGGAAAATAGCGTTTGAATTCATCATGAAGCATGTACAAATGTGTAATGATAGTGTCTCTTCACTTCGCTAGATGACACTCGTTGCTGTCAAGCGTTTCATTCAATAGAGAAAATAAAACAATGCGTGTAGCAGCGTTAAGACGACGTTTCCACAATTAAACCTTTTCCAAGAAAGCATTTATCGCGTCGTATATTGCAGTTTCTACCTTGTAGTTTCAGATTGAGATTATTCAATATGTCAAGAAAGTCTGCAAGGTATAAGCGAGGGAAAACACAAATTTTTCATCAGTAAAGTAATCATGAAGTTCAACTTTTCCTACACTCATAAGAAGTACTTCCACTTCTGACTTCAGACTGCAACCTGCTTAACATATTTCTCTTCGACAGCCATCGAACTTCTGTATGGAAAAGTAAGCTTTTTTGTTCGGCACTCATATCGTTACACAAGGCTTCCAAGACACGGCTATTTAGAGCACTTGATTTCACAAAATTAACTACTTTAATAGCCACTTTTAGTGCACAGTTCAGATTTGTTGGAAAAGTTTTCGAAGCTAAAGCTTGCCTGTGGGTCATGCAGTGAGAGCCAATAATTGCAGGGTTCTTTTTGGCAAGCTTTATGAAGCCAGATCGGGATCCTAACATCGCTGGTGCTCCGTCAGTACAGATTCCTACAACTCTGTCCCAAGATAAATTATTTTCAACAAAAAAAGTTACAATTGGCAGAAAAACCATCAGAAGCTTTAGATGTCATTTACACATTGACAATATACTATCAGCTGACAGCATTGAGCAATATCAATGGAATCATCGCATTGTAAAGCAAAAAATGGAGAGTTTTTAAGTTTTTCAATTACCTGATTTTTTATATAAGAACATTTCATCAATTCTTCGCTTCACGCTATTATCTGACAGCGATATTTTATCCATATTTGCCTTACTTTCCGCCCCAAGGACTGTTAGTCGCTGTAAGCAAGCAAGGTTTGACGAGAGTGTCTCCAATACTGTAGGGATTTTTGTCTTTTGGTATTAAGTAGGAAAGCTCATATGATGCTTCCACCACTTTTTCATTCTGTTGTTGAAATGTTCCAATGCAATTCACCTTCATACGTTTCAGTGTGTTTCGTTTCCCAATAAAGAAATCTTTAGGCCTGTATTTAAGAGTGGAATGCGTTGTATTTAAATGTTCCGATCGACCCGGGTGTAGAGCGTCGTTGCTCAGGAGGACGTGAATCTAAAGATTCTAAACTCATCAGAATTGCAACTACAACAAGGAACAAATTAAATAACAATAGCTTGCGAAAAAAAAAAAAAAAACAAAAAAGAAAAAAATGCCCCGTCGTTTATTAATTATTGGATTCAAAGAAATATAGTGTGATGTTGCCAATCAAACAAACTGGAAATTGTTTTAATTACGCTGAAAATGTTATTTCATCTCGCCGCCTCTTTCGTTTTTCCTGTTAACAATGTTCATTGTGGCACTGATTTATTTTGTTGCTATTATTGTGTGTAAGTACTGTCTCCGAAACGAATTTAATAGGAAATACACAACGTATATACTTGATAGTTTCACCAATTTTCTTTTGGTTCGAAAAAGCCGCTGATCACAAAACGAACGTCGTGTGTTGTGAAATTAAAACAGCTAGGATTCCAGAGGATTTTTTTTTTCTTGTAAAATAAATACGTTAGTAATTTATTTACAGGTGGTTTCTTTCAAATTTACAGTTTTTCAAGTGGTGTATTTTTATTTCGATAGATAATAATGGTGCTGCACTAAAATAGTATGCGAAACCATTTACGTTATTCCAATTTACCGCCAATTATTGTGGGGAGGGGGGGGGCAGATTTTTCTGGATTTACGAAGGTGGCACCATGCCAAAAAGGTTGGGAGCCTGTGGTCTAAGGTGACCATTCGCCCCCGATTTCCAAAAGTAAAATAATAATAATGCCTGAACTTCGTAAGATTTTGCCAGCAAAACTCATTTTCACGGAGAAAAACCTGTATTTAACAATTACCGGCCGCCAAATCTCAAAGACAGTAACATTCTCCACAATTACCTAAAAATAGTTTTTGAACTAATATGTTGTTCAATGGCAGCAACGTCCATATGGAAAGGTTATTTTCTCTCATGACCTACATATAGACGGAGGAAAGTCGCGAAATGAAAATTAAGTCCATTCAGGCATTGTTAGTACTTAGTAGTAAAACAAGCTTTAATATGTCGTGTGTAACTTTTAGTGAACAGTTTATAGATAACACTAGCGAGAAATATCATCAGGTAAATTAAGGATCATTTAAATAATAAAAAGTATTTAAAAATTACTTTCTAATTCTAAAAATATGTGCTACTACAATATTTTGTCAGTTGGAATACATACACAATACGGACTGCCCTGTTTGTCTAGTGGTTACCGTCGCGTCTCTGACTGTTGATTGTGGGGTCCTGGGTTCGAGGCTAATAACTATTTATTACGTGTCCCCGAAATATACCATTTAAAAATGACCACTTCGTCACAGTTGTCCCAATGGATAAGAAACATAAATACCTCTTTGTAAAACAACTTCGTGGAGAAGACAAATAAGAGTCAAGGTTAAATCCATTCTCGCCCAGTTTCTAAACTAGTTGAGAGTGTGAATTTTTTCTTACAAGTGAAAATTCGATGGTGAGAGATTCAGGCTATAGACAGAGCAGAACTTTGTGAGATTATCCCATGTGTCCTGCATAAGCTGTGCCATCACGTTATTTTGGAGTAGCAGGATTACATAAGCAGTGCATACAGGCACGTATCCAGAATTTGGTTTTGGAAGGGGTCCAAGGGCTTCCGGGCAGGGTCCAAGATGTGTCTGAGCATGAAATGTATATTAAATACGCCTGAAGTTATACTAATTTTCCATAAAACTCTTGAGTTTGTGGGTAGGTCCGGGCCCCACCCCATAAATACATCCTTGAGTGCATATGTATGGAACATAAAAATTTACACTTAAGTGTATCTCCATTTGTTTTCTTTTTATCTGAAACTGTTATCTTCTCATCAGAAGTTCAGGTGTACAGTATCCCCATTTTTCTGCAAGTGGTTCAGTTCGTTTTCAATCTATCGCGTTGTCAACCCGTAGTAAGTTCCTAAACTATTTTCTTTTCAGAATTATGAAAATGTTTTATCACCCTATAGTAAACCTGTGTAGTCAGTCTCTCCGATGAATGATTGAATGCTTTGATCACACCCAGAGTAGGTTGATTCTGCAGTCTTGTTGAAAGCAGAAGCTTCAAGATACTCAAATCATGCCTGCAATTGTGTAATATTACATGAGTCATTCCACGTGAACACACCTTTTCTACCTCACTCTCTCCGATTGCAATGATTTTTGGTATATAAGTTGTACCTGTGGAGCATATGAAAAATCCAAAATTTTAGATTTATCGAGCCGCTAGTTTTTGAAATATATAATATTGAAAATTCGAAAAAATTGCAAAATTTTGACACACCCTCGTACACAGAAATGGCTCTATCTGTGTAGCCCTTTGTCCTAGAGAGCTTATCTTTGGCTCATTTTAATACTACTGAAATACTACTTCATATGATATATAACTCCATAGATTTTTTAAAGTGTATTTTATAAACTCAATTTTCAAATTTTGATTTCTCAAAAACCTCCAATATTTTAAAATTTTCAAAAAATTCACAAAAATACAAGTTCAGCATGTGTTTAGAAAATAGTCAGTTGACATAACGGTACCTTAAAAAAAAAAAAAAAAGCCGCAGTATTTTGTAAAATGCTTGCTGCTAACTTAATCTATATTGATCCTTTCTTGAGTCCAGGTGCTGTTGGAATTTCTCTTCAATCATCATCTTTTCGTCTTCCAGTTGCTGTGATGGGATTGACTTTGCAAATTACATCAGTACAAATCCAGAGTGTATCAGGTACTGAGGGATAAGGGAAAAATGAATAAGGTCCTGATGGGTAAAGAAACGTAAATTTCACTTAATTTTTTTCTAAAACAAAGCATATCCACCATCTGTCGTTGTATATCGAAATGACATACTCATTCATTCCATCAAAGTTCAACTTCTCTGGACAAGGCACGATTGAATAAGTAGCTTATAATGTTGAAAATGAAAATGGCTTAGCATGAGTTTTTATAAAATTATAAGTAGCATATTCCCAGTCATTAATTCTCATTGGCTGTGACGTAAGTTAGAAGATATCGTCGCTTCCAAACAGCTTATAGCACAAGCGCGAGATGCTTATTCTGGTTTTCGCTAGCCCCATTAGGACATGTTGATAAAAAATGTGTGGACGTACGCTGTGTCTTCGTTTTACACCATTCTAAAGATGAATAATCCACGTCAAAATGAGAGAGAGGGAGAGAGTGAGTGTGTGTTTGTGTGAGTGTATATATCTGGTGTAGTAAAAAGTAATCCATTATTTTTGCATGACATTGAAGGCTTGACTTACCATAGTTAGAATGATCCGATTTAGGTCACATATGCTCCGTTTTGTTCGATAACGTGTTGCCATTTGGAAGGTAATATCATGATTCCTCTCTCATAGAAGCCCTTGTCCCTATTGGCAAAAAATTGAGACAGTCGATGTTCACAAGCCTCTCTTGGCGCGAATTTTTCACCAGCAAACGTGTTCGCCATGGACAGAAACAGATGGTAATCAGTCGGTGCCAGGTCCGGACTATAAGGTGGATGCATAAGAACCTCCCAACCAAGCTCCCGGAGCTTCTGGCGAGTCACTATCGATGTGTGTGGCCTGGCGTTGTCCTGGTGGCACACAATGCCTCTCCTATTGGCCAAAGCTGGCCGCTTCTGGGCGATTGCTGCCTTCAGACAGTCCAATTGTTAACAGTATAGTTCCGAGTTAAGGGTTTGGCCGTAGGGGAGCAGCTCATAGTAGATAATTCCCTGCCAATCCCACCAAACACACAGCAAAACCTTCCTGGCCGTCAATCCTGGCTTGGGCACCGTTTGCGCCGGCGCACCGCGCTTCGACCACGACCGTTTTCGCGTGACGTTGTCGTGAGTGATCCACTTTTCATCACCAGTCACCAACCGCTTCAGAAATGGGTCGCTTTTGTTGCGATTCAGCAGCGATTCGCAGATGGAAATTCGGTCCATGAGGGTTTTTTGCGTTAACTCGTGTGGCACCCATACATCAAGCTTCTTTTTGTATCCAGCCTTATGCAAATTGTTCCACACGGTTTTTTGTGCAATGTTTAGCTCTTGGGCAATCGAAACAGTGCTTACATGACGGTCGGACGCGACAATGTCCATGATTTTATCGACATTTTCGACACGTGGCCTTCCAGTGCGTGGTACATCTTTGACGTCAAAATTACCGGCACGGAATCGACGAAACCAAAATTGCGCGTGATTGGCTGTTACAGTATCAGGACCATAAACACTATTCACATTTGCAGCCGCCTGGCTTGCGTTTTCGCCTTTATCGAAGAAAAACTGTAAAATATAGCGTATTTTCTCTTTGCTAGTGTCCATTTTGACGCGCGCTCACACAACACTGAGTCAACTCATCACAACTATCTGAACAGTGTTTGTAGTACGCAATCTCATCGTTTGAACGCCATCTCGTTGAACCCGATCGGACTTATACAACGCGAGCTACAGATCACTGAAGCCATCTATTGGCAAAATAATGGATTACTTTTTACTGCACCAGATATTCCATTTTACTACAATTTAAATTATACATTTTCATCAAAATATTAAGATTTTACTGCTATATGGAAACACCCGAGATTATTCAGACCGGTAGAAAACAGGTTAGATAAGGTTTGTTTAGGTTAGTTGAAGTTAAATACTTCGTCTTTAAATATGTTCAATGATTTAATTCACTGGGAATCGGATGTAAAATCACCTTTGAAGAGCATCTGGAGAACTTTCTGAACAACATTTTAAAATTTATGTAATTTTCTAAACACATGCTGAATTTGTATTATTCGTATCAGCTGATCTAAAGACGATCCCAAAATGAAACTTACGGAGATGTAAGAGAATAGTATAAAGTATTTTTTTCTGATTTTTATTTATTTTTTAATTGGATTTTTTTGGGATATCAAAATTCGAAAATTTTGAGAATTTTTGAAGAATACATTTTTTTTTTTTTAATTCTATCGATTTATATTATCATGAAAACTATTTGAGTAGCATCAAAATGAGCCAAAGATAAACCCTCTAGGGCAAAGAGTTACAGAGATAGAGCCATTTTTTTGTGTACGCGGGTGTGTCAAATTTGGCAATTTTTCGAATTTGCAATAATTTATATTTCAAAAACTAGCGGCTCGATAAATCTAAAGTTTTGAGTTTTTAATATATTCCAAAGATAGAATACATGTACCAAAAATCATGGAAATCTGAGATGGTGAGGCAGATTTTTCCTTAAAATTGTGTTGATGACGTGGAATGACTCATAAGCTACTGTTCTAGGTCCACAAAGGCTTCAAAAATTTTCCCTGTACTGGACATATTCTGTGCTGCTGACTAGTTCCTCATGGTGTTATTTGAAAAATGTCAATTTACAGAGTTGAAAACTCATTTTTTGACAATATGATGAGCATTTAATTTAAGTTTCTATTATGTCATCTAATACCAGTTTAATTACATAAGTAGTTTTAAAAGTATTTAATGCTGCTTGTATTTTGATTTGGACCTAAAAGGGCCAGTGTCAAAATTGTGAATGTGAAAAATCATTTCGCGCCTCTGCAGTGTATTAGAGAAGGGCCAGATTAGGAAGGTGCGAGCGGTATCCCCGCGCAGGGCGCCGAACTAAGATTATACGAAAATGGCCAATAAATTTTGTTCTTGTTATTAATGATTTTCTATTCAGAAAATTCTCTCTTCTGAAAACAAAAAAAGAATTATCTAGATTTTCTATATAAAAATTAACTTGACTCAATTTGTAATTACCCAGTGTGGTTTGATTTGCTGTGGTAGACAGAAAACTATAAACAGCTCTCTTCGCCTCCCGAGTGATCCCAAGAATCTGTGGTTTAGAGAGAGGAAATTTAAAATGCATTGGACAAGATCATTGTCGAATTGAGTAAATGTAAAAATGTGTTTCGAAACCGATGGGGAGTTGTCATAGTATAGTTCAGGACACCATTGTAGCTGAGTCTGTCTCTGATTACAGGACTTCGTCAGAGGATCCAGCTCCTTCATCCGTTACAGCAAGCAAAATTATTTGTGAAAATAAAATATACACATAGGAAAAACAACTTCAAAGCATATACGGTATTATTCTCACCAACATTAAATTTTAATTCTGTATTAGTGGGTTCTTCCTGACAAGGAAACCGTCAATAAAATCATATCGAAGCCTACTCTGAAATTTTGCTAGAAGAATCTACGTCATATAGAGAGGTAATATACAAAAGTTAGCCGCCCATATTAACTGCAAGATATGAGCTGGAATAATGGTCGAAGTGTACAAAAAGTTTTTTTTTTTTTTTAATAATTTAATCAACCGAAGTCACTTCTGCTTTACTTTCGTCCTGGAATCAAACACTGCCAGCATTATTATTATTTTTTTTTTAAATATAATTTTGATTATTTAAGAAAAGAATTTGTGGGGTCAGGACCAGTGGTGCATTTCAGCCACTTTTTGAAAGTGTTTGCACTTCTCTGTAGAAATACACCACTGGCCAGCCCCCCTAAATAGGCTCTTGTTGAGAAGTGCTACTATGTGGGAGGTGACGCTACAACTCGTCAATATTTCATTCCAGGACGAAAGTGAAGCAGAAGTGACTTCCGTTCATTGATTCGTAAAAGATTTTTGTACTCTTCGATCAATTTTTCCAGTCTTTATCTCGGTATCTTCCAGTTAATATGAGCAGCTAATTTTTTGTACATTACCTCTCTATATCAGTGGTTTCCAACCGCTGGTCCGTGAAAGCATTGTACTGGTCCTCGGTAAATTAATACATTTAATAATTTGTCACTTATTTTGTAGTTTTCGACAGTTCAAAATTGATATTAGAGACGAGTTTGAATTTCCTTTCCAAAACAACTAAAATCTGAAAATGTGCTGTCATCTTTAGAGCGTCAAACAAATCTAACTTACTCCCATCTTTCCGGTCCTTGAAAGTTTTCCCCTATAGTTTGCCGATCCGTGAGTATTAAAAGTTTGAAAAGCACTGCTCTATAAGACTTAGATTCTCATAGCGGAATTTCAGGGTAGGTTTCGATATGGTCTCATTGACAGTTTTCTTGTTTGTTATATTTTACTGATGAGTGGAAGGCGCACTTGCTTCCACTGAATTATGTAGCATTGCACAATACGAATTGGCCTCATGCCTTCTGTAATATAACTGTTCCGACCGAGTATCAGTACGATAGAAGTTCTCATGTTTTAATGTACGGATTGTGTCACTCACTGCGTAAATAGGAAATGTTATACAATAAGTGGTTAGACTTTGGTTATCATCGATTAGCAAGGGAATGGAAATTCAAAATTACATTAGTTCAAAAAAGGAATAACTAGGAAGTATTAGTATACTCGATTGTAGAATTGTGGTAAAGTTTCAGTTCCTAAACTAAGGGTAAAAGATTCGAGTCTCTAAAAAATGTTTATTTTTGCGCTTTGTCTATATATTTATCCTTCATATATATTTTACCACCTTTTTCTTGAGAGGAATGGTTTGTTTGCGTTTTAGTAATGACATTTTTTTCACCTGCAGTCTTTCACGAATGACTGCTCGAAAGCTGTTTTGAATCCCGTAACAGGTTAGAGATATACAGTATGTCATTGTGACCTCGTCCCATATATGCTGTGCTCCCAAAGTGCATTTCGTGTGGTAGAAGGCGGATTGGGCCAGTTCTACATCGTTCTCTTTACTTCAGATCGAACATATTTCATGGAATTTCCGAATACTAAATTTCTAAGGTCAGTCATGCGCTAACAAGACCAGAACCAGTCATTATGAGTAGAAGATCCCTCACCCACCAGTCAATTCAGATCACCACCAACCATCCTACTAAACTGGTCTCCAGCCTACAATATAAAGAATGACTAACTACGCCTACATTCAAACTTTTGTGCTTGAATGCGCTTTACAGAATTAAAGGAACAGTCTCTCCCAGGTGACATACTACAACAGTGACGAAATGCCTAACCTTAAATAAAATTCAAATATCAGACAGTGGCGGATGAAATCGAAGTATTTGCAATTGTGAAAAGAACAGTAAACTGTCAGATTCCAATGTTAGTAAGATATTGCAAATATTAGGTTTGGTTTTGCACCCTACAACTAGAATATGTGTATCCATAATACTCCTATTGTTAAGTAAATGGAAAATCTGTAGGCTTGGTGGTGTGAAAACGAATAGCTGAACTGTTATTGCACTGACCTGTGATGAAACTGTTTAGCCATTGCAGGATCAGCTCCGACTGACTAGGAACTGACCAGACCGCTGGCACTAAACTTTTGACCAAACTTGGCAGGCATGTAACCCAATATCATGTAGCATGTGACCTGGAAAATTTGGGCCTAGGATGGGCACCCGGGGCAAAGACTTTCGATTTTTACATGTGAAGTCAATGGAAAAGTGGAATGAGGAATATTCACCAAGCTAGAGCCCGATTGTGATGAAAATTCGTTTGTAGGTACAGTCCAAAATTATAGCTGCTATGGTCAACAAATAGCGACAAGGGGACCCGAGAAAGATGGCACGTAGAGAGCAAGTAAATCGATAACAGAGTAAGAAAAACTCCTTTCCTTTTACAAACTTACGTATATTGAAACCAAATGGATATAAATGGACACTGGACGGGGGGGGGGGGGGGGGTACATACTGGGGGGGGAAACGAAGTGCGTCAAGTGATATATCAGTCTGCGCTGGAATGTTCCAAGAAACACCACGACGAAGTTAGTTTTGTCATAAGTCTAATCCTGTACGATAAAACGAGACATGAAATTTCGCTGGAGAATATGTGAGACGAGAGATGAGATAACGTTTTCTGTTGAAACAGTTAAAAGAACGAAAACCAATCGGTTGCATTAGAGTTTACCGCTATGTTGAGAAATATTTTTGTCACTGTACCTACATACAAATTTTCACCAAAATCTAACTTTCTGAATATCCCTCGTAAACACGCTCCCATGGACATCGCATGTTAAAATCGTAAGTGGCATATCTTTGCACCGGGTGCCCATCCTTGGCCCAAAATTTCCATGTTACTGTCTCTGATATTGGGCTACATGTCTGCCATCTTTAGTCAAAATCCCAGTCAGTGGTCTGGTCAGTTCCTAGTGAGGCCTTTCATCGCATGACTGCTCCCGGCGTTACTCACAGCTCACACTTTCAATCCTACCAATATAAACCTCTGCTGCGAAACAAGTGTACCTTGTTTCAACAGATGAATTTTCTGCATGGCTTAGTTGGCAAAGTGGAATTAGATTTCCTTGTTGACCCACGATCGTGAGGACAGTTGGAAAGCTACTTAAGAGGGAACGGGACTTGGCTACGGTAGTCTTCAAAATAAGCGTCCAGTTTAACATGGATTTCACACTTTTCTACGTAGGAATATCGTGGTTTCGTCACGTTCTTTGGAAAAAAAAAAAAAAAAAAACTCAATAGACCCTTAAACATAATATATGGCACCGTAAAGTTGTATAAGTGAAGGCGCTATGACAATTTTTTCCGTAGAAATAAAGCATTTCAATTCCCCACCTAACAACTTTCGTATGGAAATTCCTTCATAATGGCACGAAGTATGTTGAAGGGATATTGAGATTTTTCCAAAGGATTCACATGAAACCATGATATTTCTAGAAATGTGTGAAAACCCATGTTAAATTGGACACTTAATTTGCAGGCCACCGTAATCAAGTCCCTCTCCGTCTTAAATAAAGAGATGCAGATGGCGATCACAAATGTCAGATACACGACTGCGTAGAGTGTTACGGATACCCCATTTACGATGTCGCATCTTATTTGTTGCATACATTTTATTTATACGTATTATTATTTTATAACACAAAGAATAAACATTGCGAACTGATGGCCAACTTAAGCATGGAGCATCAGTACATTAAAGATAAGAAGGTCCAAGTAACCCGTCGACTCATAGAGTGATAGGAAGGTCTTTCCATTTCCGACTCAAATAAAAGTCTGGGTCAACGCTGAATGACCTTCGGATTATACTGTATTTAAACCAAAATGTAGACAAGAATTGAGTAAATAATTTCGTGGCAATCGATCCGGATATTTGACGTTAGGATAATTTGAGTTTCACTACTATACTTATACCAGGGTGAGTCATATGTTCGTAGCGTTGGATGGCTCCGCCCACTCGATGCTGGAAAACCATGTGCAACGTGTAGAACAGGTGAAGGTGGTGGTGGCGGCAGAGAACGTGTACCGTGTATGTCTGATCACAGCGCTAACGGTGTGTGGGGGGGATCTACGCGTTGAATACACAGTTGGCAGGACAATGGCTGAGGAGAAACTTGTGTGTCGTGTGCTTCTGCGCCATTACTGGAAAAAGGGGTTGAATGCAGCAGCAGCAGCCAAGGAAATTTGTGCCGTAGAAGGTGAAGGTATTGTCCACCCGTCCACAGCTAGAAAGTGGTTTCAACGTTTTCGGTCTGGTGACACCAGTCTCGATGACAAGCCCAAGAGTGGACGCCCTGTGACGACGGGTATCGATGCCCTCCTGAACGCTGTTGAAGGAAACCCTGGAACCAGTACCCGTCACCTGGCAGATGAGGTCCAGACATCACAAACTAGTGTCGTTCGTCATCTGCATCAACTTGGGTTTCGCTCCAGGCAACCGAGAATGGTTTCCCCATGATTTGACTCCCGCTCCAGCTCAACAACGTGTGACCCTGTGTGAAGAACTGCTTCGAAACTCAACTGACGACAGGTTTTGGCGGCAGATCATCACGAATGATGAAAAGTGGATATTTCTTCGTTATCTTGACACCAGGAAACAATGGCTTCGACCAGGTACCGAGGCGCAGTCAGTGGTTGAAAGAGGGCGGTTTGAAGAGAAGACAATGCTGTGTGTGGTGGAATTTCGAAGGTCCGGTTCACTGGGAGCTCGTTCAACATGGTCGTTCCGTAGATGGGACATTGTATGCTGAACAGCTGGAAAGGGTATACGACATTGTGCGCCGTCGTTATCCAGCACTGGTGAACCGAAAGCGACTGCTCCTTCAATTTGACAACGCTCCATGCCACAGGTCAAGAAGAATCCGCCAGCACATTGCGGACATGGATGGCGTGGACATTTTACCACACACCACCTACAGTCCCGACCTTGCGCCATCTGATTTCCATCTGTTTCGTTCCATGGCACGCTTCCTGCGGGGCAGACAATTCAATTCCGTGGATGATGTGACAACTGGCATTACTGAGTTCTTTGCTTCAAAGCCTGCAGCCTGGTATCGTCAGGGGCTTGTGTCACTGGTGGAACGTTGGAGAAGGACCATACAGTGTGATGAGATGTACTTCGCCGAATAGGCTTCTGTGGTACAGGGGGAGGCGGGTGCTGTACATTATCCATGAAAACGCTACGAACATATGGCTCAACCTGGTATTTAAAACAGTGACTACTCATCAATTCAAATATGCCGTTACGGAAATCGTGAGTTCCATTTTTCTTCTGGTAGTATGCATGAAAGGTGTGGGTTAGAAAAGTTATTTGGTACCGTACTTACCTATAAAAGATAAATTAAATGGTAGAACTTAGATCCCATTGATAATATTTAACTTTTATAAAATCTATATCCAGACAAAGAAATTAATATAATTTTTAATGCAATCGAAATAAGATAATTACTTGGAAACAAATTAATAGATTTTCAGTTTGGAAAATTAATAAAATGAATCGCTTCCTTTTCAACTATACCACCATCATAAGTTCTATATATAGCTAAACCTGTGGATATTCTACACTCCTACGTTTCGAATTATGTAAGCAAGTTCAAGAGTAGGTAACCATATTAAATAAATAACATGTATGCTGTTAACGAGCTTCAAAATATCTCGCAGAGCCTGTTTTTTAAGCGGACATGATAACACCTTTTATTTTTGGCACATCTCTCTTGCTTCGTCGAATCTAGAACACAAATGTTGCTTTGTTTATTCCGAGTATTTGTTCCTCTCATAACTTAATGAAAAACATTCTGTCAACAGTGATTAAATTCAAAGGAAAATTCCTGTAAACTACCGAAGATAATCACGCAGTATTTTCTTCGATAAAATAAGCTGGGTTGAATTTCGAATCGAATCAAGACCATTCATTGATAGCAAACTACGAGCTTGTTCACTGCACTGCCAGTAGCTGCAGAGTGACATTTTGATAGTTGAGCGATCTTCACTTCGACAGTTAAAAGAGATTTTACTATTTTCTTCGCCCCCTTTCGAATGATATAATAGTTTATATTTTTTTACTTATGGTATGCATAATATACTTTATCTTTTGTTCGTGTAACGTTTCTTATGAATGAAAATTGCTATAATCTCAGTTGGATATGGTACTAAAGATTTCCAGTTTTAGATAACGAAAAAGAATATTTTTCTTTTCTTAATTGTCCTATGTTGCGAAGTCTTGGAAGTGTGGGCTTGGCCTTCTTGTTCTTTATAATTTCATTATTTAATTGTTTTTTTTGACAAAATTATAGGATACATTATTTACATGTAGAACTGTCAAAAGACATGTAAATATTCAGGGAGTATTCAAGGAAAAACAAGTTTTTTTTTTTAAGTGTTAAATAGAACCATATGAACTTTATCTCTTTATTTGATTGATTTCTATACCTGAGTTGCCATTGCGTTACTAAGACATTTAAAGCTAATACAGTATGCGATATCATTATTTATTGTAGAGAGAGATTCTTACTGTTAAAAAAACTTCCTGATGCCGCTGGCACTTGTAGTCGTACTTTTTTTTTTTTTTTAAGTAAAAATTCACTAGCTCTGTTCTTCGTAGTCATTTTATTGCTTTTGTGTTGTATTTTGTGATTGTTACGATCTCACTTACCAATGTATCATTGTTTAGATCTGTATTTCTGTTGTGTATATTGATAATTTCTTCTTTTTTGTTGCAGGTAAGTGTTAGCAGCATGTCTAGAAATATGCGGATAGCGTGAGTACATACAGAGATGTATTTTTGCTTTGAAATCAGTAACTTGTTTTCTCTATAATGTAAAGGTGTGTAGAGCTATGTCAGTAACACAACATGTGACATTTCACAGTGTGTTTTTCAATTGTAGAAAAGTTACAACTGTTTTTAATTCTGTTTTCTGAATCTGATTTAAATTGGAGCCACCCTCTTCTAACATCAAAGTATTAAATTATGCAAGTGCTGCTTTCGCTTTGGATTATCGATCACTAGGCAACTAAGTTCTAAACAACGTATTCTAAACTTGAGCACGGGAGTGGTACATCAGATTAATTTTGCCATTTTTATTGCATTTTGTTGTGAACACAGCAGACCGAGGAGGAATGTAGTGAAATGGATTTATTTAATTTGCGTTAATGTGCTGCGCAGGCATCTATTACCTAAGTCAGTCGGTTCTTCTGATAACAATTTTTTTTTTATTTTAGCCGTTTGATTCTGTTAAGACTGCTTGTAATAATATATTGCTGCTTTCCAAAAGAAACCGAGACAAGGGTTGTAAACTGGAGCCCTACTGCGAAATTGATCGCGTTTAATTAAAAATCAGTTCTCAGAGTGTGTGTTTGGGGGAAGTGGGGCACGCCGTGCCCTTACTTTTTTCATTTTGGATTTGACGTACTCCTACCTTTTTATTAATAGGAGTTGATTGCCTTTACTTACAAAGGCAATCGCCGCTAAGTGCAAGCGTACCCTTACTTTCCTAGTCCACTTCTCCAAGCGTTCCCTTACCTTTTCTAATCCATTTCGAGCACTGTTAAAAATAACAACAAAAGACTTAATATTTTTTCTCGATGACAACAATACCAGAAGACGTTAGGAGTAAGATATACACAAGAAATTTTCGAACGTTGTTCTCAAGTACATAACGGGACGAAAGAGACCCTCTGGACCCTCCGAGTTGGGTGAGAACGTTTCCTCTGAACACCTCTTAGCGAAAATTTACTCCCCCACCTAGATCGAAAAACTTTAGAAAATCCCTACCAGTCACGGTCATTCAGCACCCGTGAGCGGCCACTGCGTTGTCCCTGGTGTGTCGTAAATCGTAATTCCTCCAATGCGGTACTCACAGTACACCATTGACACTTTGGAGCGAGTAAAGTTCAATGTCCGCGGACGAGTTCCAAAATCGCATGTCTCATTCGTCTAGCACCAGCTAACATGCCGCGCTCAAACGTCGATAATTCCCGTCGGGTTGCCATCAACACAGTAGACGACATTTCACTGCACTCCCAGAAGTCCAACTGACCACACTTCAGTTACTTCGCACGTTCGACCGGTTTGCCGCGATATTATCGCGCCGTCAACTAGTTCCCTCCCACTATCCCATAAATTTTGACACTTCAGGGTATGTCTTCGAGAACGTTTGTGAGACAAGGCGCGCAAAGGAAGATTAAATTTGATATGTAGAGAGGCACTTCAGAATGTCTGGATATCATTTTACATACTATGTACGATGGTATTTCATACGAACCTGTTGTATTGTTAGATCTCAATTTCCGAATTACTTCTTCAACGTACTATATCGTATCTGTCGATCCATGATCATTCTCTCTTTCAACAGTGTCATATTGAGCTGGAATAACTTTGAATGCGTCTTACGAACTATTGCCATTAGTTGTTACGTAAAAACTCTTTCATTAAAATGTAAGGAGCTTAACCACATATCGCACGTTTACAAGAAAAGTGTCACAACTCAAAAAGTATAATTTTACAGGAGGAGGACAAGAGGTGACGTCTTGCTTGAGAAGCTATATACAAAATTCGTCAAACACTTATGCTATCTATCTACCGGCCACCGATGTAGATAGACTTGAGGATTTTTGTCTAAGGAGGAGAGTGGTTCTCTAATGCTTTTGAGCCCAGAATTATAAAATTGGAATTTTTTTTAGTTGTGCCACTTTTCTTGCAAACGCGCGATAAGAGAAAATTACTGTTACCAACAAAAGCACAAAAGATGACAGACAATAATCCGGCCCCCTTCGCTCCACAAATAACATCCAGCCTATATGTTACGTAATTTCTTGTGTAAAATTAACTTTGGGCCTATTCCAATTATTAAGGGAAAACGCATTAGATATGATGTCTCTATTGCCAGTGATAAGTTCCTAATGGTTTTAAAGTTCCAAAGTTTGTGCCTTTTTATTTTCAGATTCGAGGTAACGTTTTAGAAAATGCAACTTTTAAGCAATATTTATTGTCTGAATAAGAACTCCTTGGGTTGACCCTCAAACCACCCGCAAATAGGTCCATTAGATCCCGGTAAAATGTCCCGAATTTTGACTGGGAAAATACGGTCACCGTGGGAATAGTCAATAGTGGACAGGCATGCATGCAGACATAACGAAAAAAAACAAAAACATAATTAGTGATTTATATATAGTATTAACGACTTTGAACTGTACTATGTTGATATGCTTGTACTGCTGAAGCAATTTAAAATTATTCTCGTAGAATTTAATATAGTTGTCTGAAGTTGGCTTAAATAGTGTTTAATGTGCGATACTCTTAAGTACTTGCACGTGTTTACAACGCTGAAGTCAAAAGAGCAGGGTAATTTAAATAATAGTCGCGTGGTAAACGGTGTTTTCTGGACCTGTCTAGAGATTCCCACACCACTTCATTGCAAGTGCCGGTGGGCAAAGGCGGAAGAAACCTTGGTATTTGGCTTGTTACGTATGCGTACAAACTGTTGGTCAGCCGGTTTCAATTTATGTAATAGCTTACGTGAATAGTGGCTTGTCCGCAGATAGAAATCGTAGGTAAGGAACGCTCAACACATAACAATTGTTCCGTAATAAGATATTGATGTGGTTTCTTCCCTTTTTTTAATGGTAATTGTTTTTTCTTATGTCCAAGCGAAGACTTTTTTTCCGAAGAAAATTTTGTTATGAAAACAGTTATGAAAAGCGTGAGATGCATGATTTTTCATACAGGTACTCACTCCCAGTACTGTAATCTCAAATCTTCACTATGACGTAACATCAAAAGTTGTTTTTGTTTAAAGCAACCTCTATTCCGGTTTTAATATCTTAGCCGTGTTTAGGCCTTTGACATTCGCTGGTTAGTTCCATGGCCATGGGATTTCGAGAATTCCTAATCAGTTTGAGTCTTTGTTACGTAGTTGGATGGATACCTCTTGATTTAATAGAATCTACATGCTACTTCTTTAGTTCATCTTTATCAAGCATGTCTGAGAGGATTCGATGCTCTGGTTACCGGTTTATTCTATAGACGAATAGTCGTACCAGTTCATTTTTTTTTCTTAATGGTCGGAATGTCGATCCCTCGGCGAGCAAGGGTCTTTCGATGGCTTAGCAAATTGGGGAAGGTAGCGGCCAGTGTCTTTATTTAATCTAGGTACCATCGTCTGATGAGACTGAGGGTAACCCTATGAAATGTCAAACAACATAGATGAGACCTTTTATGCCGGAACAGTTGCGCCTGGTTCACAAGTAATGATTGCTTTCAGAATCTGATTGCATACGTTTCCATATGAAAGATGTTGATGCCTTGAACCGCGTTTTGACTCAACTTATACTATCACCTAGTAGGAATTCTTATGTAATTAAGAATACCGTAGCTGTTATGAACAGTGTTCTTGCGTGCATGGCATTTAACTTGAAGTATGCGTTTCCTGGAATGACGTTAATAAATGCACTCATTGTATACTTAAAGTAGTATTTGTGCACCGCGTAACTTATCAAAGTTTAGGCTGTGATTTTTTTTACGTAGGGTTTTATTTTCAGTATTGTAATCTGAGGATTTCGTAACATCTTTTTATATTGTTGAACTCTGTCCTGTTATAACCTTTAGGAATAAGAATAGTGGAAAAAAAAGTATGGTGCTGAGAGAGATTCGGAGAAGTTTGTTAGTTTGCTTGATGGGTTCACACCTATTATTTGTATTAGTACTCTTCCATATATTGCCTTACGTAACTATTATTATTTTTTAATATTTTGGCAATTACAGACAGTAAATCGACTGGAGTCGAATAAATTATTCATAAAATTATCTTGAATAAAACAAGCAGACAAGGCTATCACACTTTATTTTAAAAACACACAGCCAACGCTATTGACAGTCATTGTTGTACAACAATACACTTGTGTTAACAATGAACAGTTGATCTAATGAAATGTTCAAAGTTGTGTAATCCTTGGTTTCTAATCTTGCATATTTGTGCTGATTCGTGTATTTGTATTTGTTGGTCATAAGATATATGTAACTATTGTTGTCAACAATACCTTGAGTTTAACAATGAACGATAAGTCATATCGAAAATATAGGAAGCATATGTCCTGAGGATTGGTGTGTTACATGTTCGTTCTAAATCCAGTGGCGGCTCGTCAGGTGAAGTTAGTGCAGTACCACTTCACTTGTTATTTTGATAAGTATTAAGTAAATTGACAATATGTATTATTTGGGCCTCATCTGGAAAGCTAGTCAACATCTTCTTGGATAGAATAGTGTCATTATCGGAAAGCCCGAGAGTCTAGGATAAATATTGATAAGCAAAGATTGTAGGAGTGTGTTGATGGATGACCTTTGGAAGTTCTTCACCTAATATTTGTGTCACGAGCCGCCACTAGCTAAATCTTGTGTTTTTATGTCAATTTAGTGATGAGTTATAGCTGATTATTGTTGGCAACAATAGCTTGATTTCAACAATGGTTAACGATGGAATCAAAAATCTGATATGCAGATGTACTTCGTTTCCCATGTTCTTTCTTCTCTACTTTGGATATCGAGAAATGAGTTCATTCTTGGTCTATATATCGATGTTTGAAATTTAAAAAAATCCCATTAAAGAGATAGGGCGATTTGAGCGCCATCTAGCTTTCGAGATTCACATTTAGTCGGCCTTTAGGTCAACCTTAAATTAAGTATGGATACAAGGCCTCAATATAATTATATCCATAATTGAATTATCGCTTTACATATTGATACATTTTCCAGGCTATTATAGAAGGTACATCAAAAGTCAATTTCTATTTCGTTGAAGGCCGCTGTTGACAACAAATTACTAATACCACACGTGTAGTCTTTCTCATAATTAACATATTATCAATAAACTGAAGAAAATCTACCGCTGTCGAATGTAGGGGGGGGGGGGGCTACAGAACAGTCCCTGTTTTCTGGAAGACTTTCTCCGCTCTTCTCTTCCCATTCCTCATTTATGCTCAAGCCACCATTCCAGTTCATAGCTTTATCTCCCGTTTCCTTAATTCTCCTTGCTTCTTTCCACTTCCTAACCAACGTCCTTTCCAGTTGTCCTAGTATTTCCGCCCCTTCCCAGTCCTTGGTTTCAAGATATGTGTACTGCATGGCATTTTTTATTGTTGAGGAAATTAATTGACTATTTTATGGATGTGTGATATTTCAAATTGATGTTGCATAGTGAAATTGATTATATCTGTAAAGGGTTAATGGAATATGTAGGGAAGCTGATATGAACTTCCGTATAACTTGCAACAAAATCCGTTCTAAATACGGTATGCTTGTCTGAGATCGTTTCTCAAGCAAAGAGTTTGACACGCACAGGTCCATATCCGTTCCTATAACTCTCTCTGATGTGAAAATAATCTCTCCAAAAGAAGCAACAAGATTCGCAAAGGAGTCGTGATTTACAAGCGCCAATATACCTCAAGTTTCGATGTTATGGAGAAATACGTACCCTCAGGTCATACTACAAGCTTCGGATATCGTTCCCTATTAAAATCTTCCTCTCTTGTTAGTTCCTGTAGTTTATTTATCTGCACTATTACCAGACTATCTTGGAGTGATAACATCCTACAGATCGTTACATGGTAACAGTTTCGGTTAGCATGACTGAAGGACACGAGATATTTGTAGCAATAAATGTGTTAAAAAAAACACACGCACACACCATTAGTTCCACTAAGCATATCAGCGTGTTTTGAATGCGTAAGAACTTACACGTAACAATATTGAGAAGCGCACTACTTTGTGAAGGAGAACGTCATCTATGTCACATACACTTCCTTAGTTCAGCAGCTAAAGGTTGTCTTACAAGTGATTTTTTCTCCTGCATTTTCTAACGCAATTTGGCGTTACAAGCTTTCGATAGTGCCAAAATCAGATGGCATGAGAGTCGAGAATTTGGCAGTAGACTTTGTTTTTAATCTTGCTCATCATCTTAATTTTTAATTTACTTTCTAAGGTCTTAGGCAACTTTGCCCAGACGGAATAGATGCTGATGGGATGAATTTGTGGAATGAAGAAAGTGGGAGGAAACTGTAGTGCCCCGTGAGAAACCAGGCACACGGTGTTTGTCCACCGCAAAACCCACATGGCATAAGCAGGGATCGAACCTAAACCCCCCAGCGCCAGAGATGAGCGCTATTCCATTTTGCCACCGCTGCCCGAACTTCTTAATTACATATTGCCGTCGTTGGACAGTTCCAGAATTTGCTTCTATATACAGGGTGTATCAGAACTTTATCGAGAAGCTTCACGTGAATTCCTAACACACACAAAAGTTACTACTCTGTCCGATCCTCTTTGTTTTCAAGATATAAGGGTTCTGACTCCGAGCTCAAAACAAATTTTTACAATGGGCTCTATAAACGACTGAAATTGAGGCACAAAAATTAAAGAAACTAGTTGCGAGGATGTCTAGGACCAAGGTTGTGTATTGCTGTATTGAAAGCAGAGAGCGAATATTTTGACGAATCAAAAATTTAAACTATTTCTTTTCTATTTAAGAATATTTTGTTTTGGTTTTGTGTTATATACATGTATTTCTGCTTGAAAAATTAAAGGGTGCTATTTGTGTTAGTGAGAGATCATTTCATTTTCTAATGGTACCAGTGGTGATACTATACTTTTGGCCGGTTTCAAATTACACTACGTAGATATATTGGTCATTTAAAATCCTTTGGGATGATAACCATCATATCTGGTGTAGTAAAAAGTAATCCATTATTTTGCCAATAGATGGCTTCAGTAATCTGTATCTCGCGTTGTATAAGTCCGATCGGGTTCAACGAGATGGCGTTCAAACGATGAGATTGCGTACTACAAACACTGTTCAGATAGTTGTGATGAGTTGACTCAGTGTTGTGTGAGCGCGCGTCAAAATGGACACTAGCAAAGAGAAAATACGCTATATTTTAGTTTTTCTTCGATAAAGGCGAAAACGCGAGCCAAGCGGCTGCAAATGTGAATAGTGTTTATGGTCCTGATACTGTAACAGCCAATCACGCGCAATTTTGGTTTCGTCGATTCCGTTCCGGTAATTTTGACGTCAAAGATGTACCACGCACTGGAAGGTCACGTGTCGAACATGTCGATAAAATCATGGACATTGTCGCGTCCGACCGTCATGTAAGCACTGTTTCGATTGCCCAAGAGCTAAACATTGCACAAAAAACCATGTGGAACCATTTGCATAAGGCTGGATACAAAAAGAAGCTTGATGTATGGGTGCCACACGAGTTAACGCAAAAAACCCTCATGGACCGAATTTCCATCTGCGAATCGCTGCTGAATCGCAACAAAAGCGACCCATTTCTGAAGCGGTTGGTGACTGGTGATGAAAAGTGGATCACTTACGACAACGTCACGCGAAAACGGTCGTGGTCGAAGCGCGGTGCGCCGGCGCAAACGGTGCCCAAGCCAGGATTGACGGCCAGGAAGGTTTTGCTGTGTGTTTGGTGGGATTGGCAGGGAATTATCTACTATGAGCTGCTCCCCTACGGTCAAACCCTTAACTCGGAACTATACTGTCAACAGTTGGACCATGTGAAGGCAGCAATCGCCCAGAAGTGCCCAGCTTTGGCCAATAGGAGAGGCATTGTGTTCCACCAGGCCACACACATCGATAGTGACTCGCCAGAAGCTCCGGGAGCTTGGTTGGGAGATTCTTATGCATACACCTTATAGTCCGGACCTGGCACCGAGTGATTACCATCTGTTTCTGTCCTTGGCGAACACGTTTGCTGGTGAAAAATTCGCGTCAAGAGGCTTGTGAAAATCGACTGTCTCAATTTTTTGCCAATAGGGACAAGGGCTTCTATGAGAGAGGCATCATGATATTACCTTCCAAATGGCAACACGTTATCGAACAAAACGGCGCATATGTGACCTAAATCGGATCATTCTAACTATGGTAAGTCGAGCCTTCAATGTCATGCAAAAATAATGGATTACTTTTTACTACACCAGATATATGAGCACAGAAAGCAAAGTTGTAAACTGTGAAATGTATACCAGGTTAAACACTGAAACGGTCTATTTTCCACGTAGCTTGTATAATATTCCTAGTTTGCAACACTGCGTTCTATGCTTCGTTTGTGATTTGATCATCACTAGGGGATATCAAATGTTCAGAAAACTAACGTAGTGCCATTTGGATAAAATAGGAGTTATACTAGGTTGGCAACTCTCACAATCCGTCGGGACGGGCGTAAGCCATAGTGCTGTTACCCCCCATACAATTCATTTTATCTTATCTCACAATCCGATTACATTACATTTTACTTCAGTGCATCGTTTATGATCTATCGAGAAGTAAGTTTTATTCACAGGTGTCAGAAGTCGTTCTCACCCATGTTATCTCGAAAACGAAGTGGATTCTGACACATTATCTGGTTACAATTTATTTATTTATTTTCGGTGTCAGGAATTCGTCATTCATGTACAGAGTGTGTCGGCCGAATTCTGTTACATACTGTAAAATAATAGCTGTTGATTGAATCTTCGTTACAAAATAGAACTTTCTAGCACGTCCCAGTGAGCAACCATCCTGACTGAGGATTTTACAGTTTTTCATCAGTCACACCAGGCAAATACCGGGATAGCACCTTAACTTATGCCCTGGTTGTCCACTTCCCGTATCCTTTCTTCTGCCTTATACGTACAAGAGTCATAGTAGATGCCCAAAGTCTATAAATCGATTTAATTTTTAGCACCGGAAACTCAAGCTAAGTAGATCAAATTATTCATTTTGCGCTCTGTATCATTTGCAATATCTTTATCACTCTTATCGGTCTCTTGGCCTCTACAGGTTAAGGCGCCTATTACACTGTCGAGCTTGACGGATTTTTTTGCTATTACACTATCGCGATTGCTGATCAGTTGCCTCGACGAGCAAGCTCGTCAGTGTAATAGGGCCTTAGTATACTTAAGAGTTGTCTCGGAATATACTTTTGACGCTATCTAGAGGTTTTAACACCAAATTTCGTTAGAAATACCTTTAAAATTAAAGCTTTCGGTTTTCCGGAGAACTTAAATTTCAGCTCTCCCTTCATTTCAACAGCTACTTTTTTTCTCCTTTGTTTTAAAGAGTTACATTCACTTTCGGATGGGCATAAAACTTCCTGCTTTTGGCGCGCAATTTTCTGTAGTGTCCTTATTAGTGCAACCTGCAATAATAATATTGTGGATATAATTGCAGTTGTCATGTGTGTATTGCGTTCATAACGTGTGCATAAATACATATAGAGAATTTTACAGGTTGTTTTTCTTTTGTATACAGATAAAAAAAAAAAGTGCAGATTAACTGGTTTGTTACATAATGTGTAAGGATAAAAGGCAATTCTGGAGTGGAACTTGAACATACCCTATGCTAGAAGATTTTTTTCTGCAAACCGTAAGATTAATCACGATAATCATAGTTCCTCTTCCGTGAAAGTTCTCATTTCTAGAATAATTTCAAAGAGGCTTCAATGAAATATAATGCAAAAGTACCTACTTCACCATATTTATTACAGAATCGCGTTACAGTCCTAGTTTGGATGGTTGTGTTGGTAGCGAATGTTCACTTTTCAGGAACTGCAAACGCCAATTATTATTAAATAATTACGTGATGATGACAGACTTATTTATTCATGTTATTTTGTTGTTCCTACAGTTTGCAGCATTTAACAGTTACGAACCCTGGAACCGGTCTTACAAGGAGACCGTACGACGTGTCCCTCACCGATTTTGTTCATATTGTTTCACCGTGTAGCAGGGAGTAAATAACTTTGACATATCATTTATAGAAAATTGAGTTGAAAGGTTTTCTTCCTCCGTAGTACGTTGTGAGAAAAGCATTTTGTTCATGAACCGTTCTAGGTGAGCAGCTAGCTCACATTCAGAGCGTCGCGTTCCTAAAAGGGCTCTCCTTTATTTGTCTATCTTAAAGGAATTTTGCTGTGCAAATAATAATCATATATATTTTGATATAGAATTTGAACAAATCTTCATAAAAAGTACAAGAAAATGTGCATTGTTGAGACTGCTTTATTAAAACTTGAGAATAAAAAAATCAGTTGTATGCGTATGAAATAATGCCATATTAAAAAAGATACATTTACCGTGAGAACTGAACTCGCCTGTAAAATAGTAACTAACTAACCAACTCTATGGCTTCTGGAACTCGCAAGTTCATCGCCGTAGTAACAAACGTTCGCCATTGGATTCTATCCTGGGCAATATCAAGCCAGTTTCCATTACGAACACCTATTTCTCAAAGATCTCTTCTAATATTGTCCTCCCGACGACGTCTCGGTCTTCCCAGTGGCCTCCTTCCATCCGGCCTTCCAACCAGGATATAATATAATCTTCGTTTTTCCCCCATCCGAGCTACATGGCCTGCCCACCTTAGTCGTCGCGATTTCATTATTTTTCCAACATTGGTGAATCGTACAGTCCGTGGAGTTCAT
Source organism: Lepisma saccharinum (assembly GCA_022664845.1). Lineage (NCBI taxonomy): Eukaryota > Metazoa > Arthropoda > Insecta > Zygentoma > Lepismatidae > Lepisma > Lepisma saccharinum. Next base: position 55,104 of record JAGDQP010007054.1, read on the forward strand.
TATGCAGTCTCCTCCACTTTCCAGTCATCTCGTCGCGTTTCGGCCCGTATATCTTTCTCAAAACCTTATTTTCTACTACACGTAATTGTTCATCTGCTAGGGTCTTACTCCAACTTTCGCAACCTGCAGAATAACAGTTCTGTATATTTTTAATTTCAGTTTCCTTGATATTAATCGCGATGTTAGAAGTTTTTGGACTGAATACATACAAGCGTTCCCCGATACTAAGCGACTTTTTATTTCTTCCGTGACCTCATTTTTGCTTGTTAAGTATGCTCCCAAGTATTTAAATTTGTTTACTTTCTCTATGACCTCATCCTTAATTCTTATGTTTTTATTTCCTTCATTCCCTGTGTTTCGGCTTGTTATCATGTATTTTGTTTTATCTATGTTTACCTGTAGACCTATCTCATCGCACGGTGTTTCGGCTTGTTATCGTGTATTTTGTTTTATCTATGTTTACCTGTAGACCTATCTCATCGCACGCTTCTACTAAGACATCGGTGTTGCATTGTAGTGCATCTATATCCTCCCCTATTAAATCTACATCATCCGCGTATACAAACAGTTGATTCAAACCATTCAATGATAGTCCCTTTTTGTCCCCTTTAATTTTCAAAATTGCATATTCTAACGCAGAGTTAAACAGTAGTGGTGACAAGGCATCGCCTTGTTTCAATCCGTTGCAAATCTTGAAACTATCTGACATAATATTACCTATCCGTACTCTGCTTGTGGGGTCGTTGAGACGCATCTTCACTACTTGAACAATTTTTTTCGGAATTCCAAATGGTATCAGGATACTATATAACTTTTTCCTTTTGATAGAATCATGTACTTTCTTAAAATCAATGAATAGCTGATTAACCGTCCCATTGTATTCCCATTTCTTCTCCAAAAATTTCTCAAGTCAAAAATCTGGTCCAACGTGGATCTATTTATTCTAAATCCACATTGGTGATCTCCAGTTATTTCGTCTACGTATACACTTAAGCGTGTTAACAGAATATTACTTAATACCTTGTAACAGGTTGGAAGTAACGAGATTCTCCGGTAATTATTACAGTCTGATTTATCACCTTTTTGTAAATCGGAACTATTATCGAGGTTTTCCATTCCTTCGGGAGCTCCTTCTATCTCCATATAGCACTTATCAATTTATGTAGTTCCTTGATTAGTGCCGTTCCTCCTGCTTTAATTCGGCTGGAATATTGTCTATTCCTGGTGATTTGAAGTTTTTCAATTTCTTTACCGACATTCACGGTTCTGCGGTATGGATTTCAAATTCCTCTGTTTGTTCCCCGTTGTGTACATTAAGAAGTTTGTCGAAATAACTTTTCCACACATCGACAATTTTAGTCGGATCGGCCTGAAGATCTCCACGTTCATTTCT
>JAGDQP010007054.1:56896-69181 GCA_022664845.1 Lepisma saccharinum
TAGTGGTTGGTATTTGCTTCGCTTTTATTACTTAGCCATCGATGCCTTGCTTGTTTTCGTTCCTCATGAAGTTTAAGGCATTCTTCATCAAACCAAGTTTTTTTGTTGTTGTTGTTTCTTCTCACCTACGCGTTCCTTCGATGCGCTCTTAATTGTTTCACGAATTGCCTCCCACATCTTTCTTACATCATTTTCATTATTATTATTATTATTATTATCATCATTATTATTACTCGAGTCAGCTAAGATATCAAGAGTTCGAGTTGGTAGTCTGCTTTTATGCTCGGATTATTTAATCGTTTCACTTCGAATTTCGGTTGTTTTGACCCCTTGCTTTCTCTGTTCGCTATGCATAACTTTTCCCTTACCTTTGTGATCAGTAGTTGATGGTCGGTGTCACCTTCCGCTCCCGTGTACGACCTAACATCCATTAGGTTGGTGTGTCTTCGTCTGTCTACTAATACGTGATCTATCTGGTTTAGAGTTTTGCCGTCCGGAGATACCCATGTGTATTTGTGTTCAAAGTACGTGCTCTTTACCAGTAGGTTTTTCGAAATCGCGAAAGTTATCAGTCTTTCTCCATTCTTGTTGGTCTTTTCGTGAAGGCTGTATTTGCCTATGGTAGGTCTATATTTTTCTTTCCTCCCTACCTTTGCATTGAAATCACCCAACACAATTTTCGAATTATACTTGGGCATTCGGTCAAACAGCCTTGCTAGCTCATCGTAGAATATATCTTTGTCGTTATCAGTAGCCCCCTCGGTCGGAGCATAGACGTTTAATAAAACCGTGTTGCCACATCGAGTACGTATCGTAACGTACAATAGTCTTTCGTTTACGAACTCTATATTGTGAACCGCGTGAAGGATGTTCTTAATGAGGAATCCTGTTCCGAAATCGTGAGACTGTGTTCCCCCGTAGTAGAAAGTGTACTTGCCCTGTGGGATGCTATCTTGAGCCTCCCACCGAAATTCTTGTATCGCTAATATGTCTAACTCGCACTTCTCGGTCTCGCGTACCGCCACCTGAAGATTGCCCGTTTGGTATAATGTTCGTAAGTTCCACGTTCCTATTCTAAGGTCTTTCTTAATCCTGTTCTTGGAACCCGGAGATCCGAATGAGGGACTAGTTTACCCCAGGAGAATCGATGAACCATCCGTTACTATTTCTTGACATGTTTTATCGTTGTAGAGTTGTCAGCTCTACGACCTGGCAGTAAAGGTAGACATTCAAGATGTCGCCCTCTGTCCATCTCTGAGCCTTGCCGATGTCATTCATCTTCAGCCTCAGAGTGGTAATGGTGATGCGGCTTCCCCTCACCATGATATTTTTTGTTCGGGGTTATCTTCCCCTAGCCTTTGTAGATCCCTCTACTAATTGCAAGGCAGCAGTACTGGTTTTGGTCCGCCCCTGGATATTTCCGGTATCCAGCATATCTGGTCGGCATTCCCCTATCCGCCACCTGGGGAAGCGCTCTTCTTGAACACTGCGTTAACATCCATTGTCACCGTGAGTTATCATCCCAGTTCTCCCTATCAATATAATACCTGCCGATCGGGTAGCAGTGCGGTCTAAGGCGTTAGACCAACGACTCGATGGCCCCGGGTTCGAGCCCCGGCAGGGGCATGGGTGTCCTTTAAACTCGAACGTGACGGATAATCGTGACGGGCCGACGTCCACAGTTACTAGACTGTCCCATATAAAATAAAAGTTACTAAAGTTTTATCAATATAACACCGTGAGCAGTAAGTATGCGTCACAACTTAGTGATCAAGAAGTCTGTCAAGTATGATTTTCTGCTGCTGATTTGAAAAAATAAAACCTGTGAATGCAAAAGGGCAGCTTTTATGCAATGCTCAAGACGTAAGATAAAAGTATTTCCTGTGCGTTGCACACTCGCCGTGAACAGCGCATGCGGGATGTGGAGGTAGCTGTCCACGTATTCTCGCCCTTCGTCATGAAGCGAAGTGAGGTTGATAACCCCACGCTCAACCTCCTTTACCTCCTAAGGCACCCAGGAGTGCAAAGGTAGAAAGAAATACTTTAATGTTTCTGTTGTTTCTTCGAATCGTCCAGAATTATGCGTAACTTCTACAGAATAATATGTTTGGAAGCCACCGCCTTTGTTATGTCAAAATAAATAATAAACCCTAATAGACACTACTGTAAAAGAATCTACTTTAGTTTTCTTTCTGTAGAAGAATCGTTTTTTAAATCAGATTTGAACAGTGAAACTCTGAACCTAGACCGTACGCTCTAACCATTCTAATACTACCGGTTGTGAACGGAATTTACTTCGCACAACATGCTATGGAGCACGGAAATCGTTCAACGAGATTATCTTTGAAACAACTTCATATGGTGCGTTAACAATTTGCCAAAATTGTTTTGGGTATCTCTGATAGATGTACGGTGAAACAGTTCAAACAAAATCAGTGAATTTGAATTTATTTTAGGCGTTTAGACAACTTTGGCTCAGGCCGAATGGATGATGATGGGAGATCTGAAGTAAAATTGGAAAGTAGGAAAATCCCGAGGAAACCCTCTTTCCACTAACAACATACCCCAGGCTAGCAAGGAGAACGCACAATGTGTGTACTGATTTTGTTAGGCCGCGATAGCACAGTGGTAGAGAGTTCATTTCTTGTGTGCGGACTTGTTTCGGTCCCGGTTCGCGCCGTATGAGCTTTCTGGAGGATAAACACCATGTGCGGGGTTTCCTCGAGATTTTTGTCACTTTCTTCATCACACCAGATCTTCATCGGCCTGAGGCAACGAATCTTTACTAATAGCTTTATCGAAAAAGTATTGCTATTTCTTGTATTTAGAGCGAAAGAGGAATTCTCACACTGTAAAAATTGCACCTCTGAATTGGGAATACAAATTTCCGATTTTGTACTCCCAATTTTTGAGAGGCAGTTGCGAACTCAGGGTTGGGTTTAGAAGGGCAATTTTTTGCCTCCCAGTTTTTGGGAGGAAACAGATTAATAGAAACAAAAACGAAGGTGAAATATCAATCTCTGAGCCCGTCACTGCCTCTGAAAAATGCATAGTATAATGTACACCCATCTTTTTGGAATCAGTGACTGGCACAGGGATTCATATTTTACCTGTGTTTTTGTTTCTCTGTTTCCTTCCAAGAACTGGGAGGCAAAGAACCGCCCCTCTAAACGCAACCCTGGGTTCGCCAATTTTGTACTCCCAATTCAATGGTACAGTTTTTAGGGTGCATGGATTTTTTTTAGAGTGGATAGTGATAGGAGAGTCAGAAATTCAATAATAGGAAAATGTATAAGGTGCACAAATGTTACAGAACAGTGGAAAAGTTGTACGAAGAGCAAAAATAAACTATAAACGAGAAAGTATGAGTTAGAATTTTATATTGAAAAGTTCATATGAATACATATTTGAAAGAAAGTTGGACAGTTTTTCTTGGAGTAGAATAATCATACACTAAAACTTACAAAAACTGCAGCTTGAATTAGTAAATGTGCTTTAAAATGGAGCATAATATTGATCATTGTTTTATGGATTATGATGCAATTTATGACTGTGGTTGAAATCTCAAGGACAGCAAGATTTTACACACAACACGTCGCCTCGACAGTCTATGTGGGCTAGAAACTACCGGCAGCGTAGATGTGTAGGCTCAAACCCCGGGGCAACTTACCTCGTTTATCATATGTGACTGCTGGAATAGTACATTGAAAGAAGGCCAGTTACACTAAATTCTCCATTCGTCCCAGCTCTCAGTGAAGTCGTAGAGAGCTCTAGTTAAAACACACAGATTTTTTTTTTTAAGACTATAGTAATGGTAAGTTTTAATCATACGACAGTTTTGTTAAGTTTGCGTACTCCTTGTGTGCGTAAATAGAGAGTTGTCTCTGGTATTACGTACACATACTTTCGTAACTGCAGTTAAAGCACCAATTTGGAGTAGCTTTCAGATTGTTGTGAAGCATAGACGTGAGCAATATGAATAATTGAATAAAAAGAAACTTATTTAATGCAGTCATACATAATGTGAACAGTTTGTGAACATCCTGCCGCTTTCATGTATATTGTAAAGGCTATTGAATGCGGCAGAGTAAGTAATTAATATTAAATATGAAAAGCGTAAACGGAAGCGGATTGAAAAACGTACAGGAAAAGTTGTCTCGTCGTGAGGAAATACTACCGGAGGGAGAGAGCAGTGAATGGTATTACTATGTCAGTTTTTCTTAGCGTAACCTTGGCACACATACCGTTCAAGGTCTCTCTTGGAAAATAGTGATTACGTTACAAGTATAGATATCGCCGAGGAAAAACTCATTTCCACTGTGCATTTTTTTTGTGTGTCAGGGAAGTGTTTACAAGTAGACTGCGTAATTCACATTTTGGGAGTAACTAGTTCTTCCACTAGTGTAAATACCTAACGAAGATGGGAGTTTGTTGAACTTTCCGGTTAAAACTAATTGATATCCTGTAATTGTGTAAAGCAGTGTTCCCAATCTGGGATCCACGATCCGTTCTATAGGTGCCCATGAACCAAATATTATATTGAAATTAGTTTTCCACAACATTAACAATCAAACCCATTTATTTTTTATTACAGGTGCTTAATTCATCTTAATTTTGTAATTTCGAATTCTTTCTTTCGTTAGTATTTACGCAGTATATTGGTAGAATACATTGGTTCATACATTGGTATTTTAATTGCTTTCCTTATTTTTTTTTAAATAATCGCTGCTTTTGTGTAACACAACACCTCAGTATTGAAATAAATGGGTTCTCTACACACATACCAATGTTCTGCCATAGCCGATTTCTCCATATTACCCTTATTACATTGTAGCTTATGTTATTTAATTCTAGTTTCAATAGTTCTTCCTGTCTGGCCAATACAAGATTTCCCACAATTACAATTGATTTTGTATACACTGGATTGAACCTGATATAGATTATCTTTGACAGATCGCAATTTCGGTTTGGTTTTCGTCGATTCTAATTCCATGCTTTTTAAGGTACTCTCTCTATAATACTGCTTACATACTTGATAAAAAATAAAAAATACATAACGTAAAACCCGAGTAAATTACTTAATTATGGAAAGTCATCTTGAAAGCTTAGTTTCACTCAAGTGAAGTTGTTACTTCCACTATTCTGATTGAAGAATAGAATTTGAATATTATAAAAATGACTTGAATTTCATAATCAGGGTTGTGTTCACAGGGTTTCACTTTGATTCAGGCAGTAAAGAGAAACATGTGCATTGCGTAGTTATTTCGTATTCATATGTTTTATTTATTTTTGTGTAAGTAACATTAAAATGTGTGTAACCCATAATAATGATAAAAAAATAAAATGCTAGCACAGCAAGACTAGCGTGAAACTTTGTTTATATTCTGTGTGTTTTGAAATCTGGACGAAATATGAATGTAATCTTAACTTCGGTGATGTCAAATGCTTTGTATTGCATGGTAGTAGTTATGGTGGCAGGTTTGTAATTTATTGTGGCAAATGTTAATTTTGAAACCTGTATCACGTATCGGAAATAAAAATGGAAAACACAAAGTGTTCAAATGGCATAATGACTGATACCCTGATGAATGTTTCAAATAGTATTATTTTATTTACAAGAAACATCTAAAATGTTTTCGGTAAACCGGTGAATTTTGTAGTATTAGGGGAATATGTAACGTTGTGTAGGTCACATCATGGCTGTATTATTTTAAATTTCCATTTCCAGAATACTTTTCAACTTCATAAGGAGATCTGTTTCTAAAAAATCTTTCATTCTGACGGACTATTGAGGACCATAACCACAGTTTTAATAACCCGTTGTAACAAGTTTGGGTAGTTTTTTCATACCTTAGAATTGTTTATATATCAATTTAGGAAACTTTTTCAAAATCTTCATATTTGCAATGATAATGCTGAATAGCTTTGAAGTATTCAGGTAAAGTAAATCATGTCGCTCTGTTGTGCAGGAATGCTACATACCAATTTAAATTAAATCTGAGAGGTCAAACTTCACAAGACCAGCCACTTGCATATATTTGTTTAAAACCCTTGTAAGGCCAAAACTTGAATATGGCTCAGTCATTTGGAATTACTTGCCAGAACATCAAATAAAATTGAAGCTATCCAGAACACTTTTATGAGAATGTTATGCTATGTCGTTGGTTTTAACTATTGCTCGCAAAGTACAGAGTACTGGAAATCCCATTTTAACCTTGAGCCATTGGAGTATATAGAAGAGAAAGGTTTGATGCCAATTTCACATATAAAATAATCCATTGTAAATACCACTCAAGAGTATCTCCTCGAAAGACTTGTGATAAGAACTCCAACATACGGTACAAGGGATAAAAAACTTGTTCCTACCTATTAATAAAAATCATGTCTTTATACGTAGATTGATAAAACATTATAACAAAATCTCATAGGTATGTCATTTAGAACAATTTAAATGTGAAGGATGTAGACTTCAATCTTCCATCTATATTATGTTAAATGTTAAATTTGCCATTTATAAGTTTACATAGAATTTGAACATATGGAGTTGAAGTAATCGCATACATTCTCATTTGTAAAACTTTCTGTAATTAATGCCTTACTTAGTGCTGTATTTTTGCATACTCTGTTGTTCTCAGCACTTAAATAAACTATTACTATTATTATGATTAACAGAAAAGTATACACTTTCACTCTAATTAAATGAACTTTCTGTAAAGAGAAGGAAAAGGGATAGCTAATGTGCGGGTGTGTGAAATGAGTTTATACGAACCTTCTTCGCCTCTTACTTCCTTTTAGGTAGATTTCGAAGAAAATATACCTATTGAGATCGATACGATATGAAAGTGCTTATATAAATCGGTATATATTAACACGCTAGCGGCCATAATTTTGAAGATATTTGAACCAAATTTTTATATGTTGTTTCTAGGCTTAATAGCTTGGTTAAGTTCGTTAATGAGCAAAATCGGTCGCCATCTTGGATCCAAAATGGCCGCCGAACCCATTGTTGTATAGAATACACAGCCTAAACCGCTGGGGCTATTGAAATCAAATTTGGCATAAAGGTACAACATCACTTTTTGATTATGAAAATGTTACCTAATGAGTTCAAAGCCGCCATCTTGGATCCAAAATGGCGGACCTAAAAATCCATTTTCCACACCGTTTGAGCTAGAGATACGAAATTTGGCATAAAGGTGCATTATGACGAGTAGCTTAGGGAAATATCACAACATTTGGGAGAAGTCGCCATCTTGGATCCAAAATGAGCGCCCAAAATCCCATTTTGCACACCGTTTGAGCTGGATAAATGAAATTTTACTTGAAGTTGTACTATCACAAGTAGGTCACGACAAAATAAGAAAACTTTCAAAAAGTCGTCATCTTGGATCCAAAATGGCCGCCCCCAAAACCCAATTTCCAAATCATTGAAGGTAGAGAAACGAAATTTTCAGTGAAGGTGTATGACCAAGAGTAGGTTACAATAAATGGGGCAAATCTTCCCTTTGGGGGCGCAGCCAACCGTGGGAGGGTGAAGATGTACTCCGTGGTGGAGTAGTGCTGCAGGGAGATTTTGGTTAAGATAAAGGAGGCGCATCCTCTCAAAAGCACTGAAGTTGGGGGGCGAGCCCCGGCTCCCAGCGAAACTTCGAAATCTACCTCAGCCTGTAGGCCTACCGAAAGGGATTTTTTAAAATGTGTAGGAGTAACTGATCGATCAGATTCTAGATATGTGTTGATGAAGCGAGCAAATAGAGCTCGAGGAAGCAATTCATTCTTACTGCTACCTCTCGCTTTACTTCCCATGTAACAAAACATTCCAAGAGTTCTTACCAACATCAATTTGATGAACAGAAATACAGGCTATCCAAAAGTATCTCACTGACTACAAACATGTGTAACGTTTGAAGTTTTAACGGTAGTGGCATGAAACTTAACGGCAAATTGTGAGGAAACCATCAAGTTTTGGGAAGAAAATCAAGTAGGGTTGTGTCAGGAGAGTGTGAAGGCCAGGCTGTTGGTCCTGTCAGGTCTAACTCCCTGCGAATGTGTCATCAAGGTACGCACGGACTTCTAAAGTCCAATGGACTGGTGCTCTGTCCTGCTGAAAAATCATATCAGGTTGATATTTTTTGCAATTGAGGAACAACAAACTGCTGCAATGACTTCGGTAATACCGTGGTGACTACAAATTCAATCGCGGTTGAGGTATGCCGGTTTTAAAGCCTACACGATTTGTACATGTACGCACGGAACAGCAAATGTTTTGCGAAATGATCAATATTTAATTTTTACCGTATGTTAATGGGACTTGAACACGTGTCCACCTTAGAACACGATACATTTTGGGGGGAACGAGGATTTATTATTGATGTTGCTTGTGACCATAAAACATGCCCCTTGGGAATTTTATAGAAATGACGACATTATTATTATTATTATTATTATTATTGGAATTTGTGCAAAGAAAGGACTTGTATTTCCTTGAACTACGTATACCAGCACTTTTTTTTTAACATCTGGTGGTGACTTTATTGTACAGACTCACCATGGACGCAAACAATTATTGCACCACATTTCAACAGAATCTGTAGCGGCTTGAAGGAAGAAAGTATCTTCTGTAGATTTAATTGTTTTAAAAAATTGCAGTCATCAGCGTAAAGAAGTACAGAGCAGGAATTATCTATCTGTTCACATAAGCCATCAATAAAGAGGGAAAATGAAACTGGCCCTAAGGAGCTTCCTTGAGGGACACCTGAAAGCATGGGGAGCCAATTTTATGTGCTACCAGGGAAGACAACACGTCATTCTCTGCCAGTCAAATATGATGTTAGAAGCTGAAGGAGAGGTCCATGTATACTAAATCTGGAAGCAAGCATGTGTATAAGAAGCTTGTGATTGACAGTTTCAGATGCTTTGGAGAAGTCTAGGTATACGACGTCAAGTTCTTGCCTATTTGCTAGGGCATCCGTGGCGTGAGACAGTAGGGCTGTAGGACAGCTAAGTTGGTTTCACAAGATCCATTCGGTACAAAGCCATGCTGGGAGGGAGAAAGAAATGGGAGGACATGATTTTGAATCCTGTCTGTGATGATGATTTTTTAATATTTTTTTTTACAAATTAAACCGAGAGCAGAAAAAAGGGAAAATAGGTCTATAGGAATTAACACAGGATTTTTTACCTTTTTTATAAACCGGAGTCATGTTTGCTTGTTTCCAGGAGTTTGGGAAAATAACCCTCCAAGAAGCACCTACAGTAGAACCTCTGTTATCCAAAATAAAAAGGTCTGTGTAACCTCTGTTAAACGAAATACTTTTACGTACTGTTAAAAAAAATGTTTTTTTTTTTACATTGGTTTCTTGCCGCAATATCTCGCCAACACTTCATTAGCAAAACGTCAGTAGGCAAAACTGATCTTTTTCTCTTTTTTTTTTTCGTTTCGGTTACAAGCTATTTCAGTTTAAAATATTGCGGTTAACAGAGGTTTTACTGTATTGAAAAGAATTGTGAGAGGTGCAGATAATGGTTTGGCTAGTTTAATCAGAAAAATGGAATTTATTTTGTCAGGTCCAGAGGCTCTGGAGGATTTTAGAGATGTTAAAAGGCCATACACTTCCGTAGCGGTTGTTTATATCTGATAGGCAATAGCCCCGAGGCTGAAATTACAACAGAAAACTTAGTGAGTGGCTCTGTGAATGGAGGCGTAGAAATTCGGTTTAGAACTGGGGAGGCACGCAGGCTTGAGTCGGTAGTGTCGACTCTTCTCACTGAGGCTCTTCAAAGTTATAATTTCACCAGGCAAATGGTGATGATGTATCTAGACAAAGACTCTGGCCACCAACTTTTCATATTTCTCCCGGGAGGAGTGCTCGTCGAGGGATGTCATCAGATTCGTGACGAGCTTAGACTTAAGGTACTAATCAAGTCCAAGCATGGGAATTAAACAGCAATGAAACTTAAATATTTGCCTAAATCGCGGAGTTCCAAATGGGTTAAACGGCATAGAACGCAAGAAAAGTCAAAACTTCCTTAGAGTCAACTTGGTCACAATATTTTAGTAGAGTGCATCTGCTTCCTGAACTTGGCTGGTCGGTGAGGGAAATTTATCTTTGTGATTCGAATGCTGTCATAGTACATTTTCCGTGTCAGCAATTAACAAATGGCCATTTTGAGACATGGTTTCTGTAGCGGTGAAGACAACATTGTCCGAAAAATTAGACAGTTTTAAATTACTATGTATCTTAAATGGAGAGAGTTACAGAGTAATGTTCCTTGTAACTGACCCTCGCTATGCGTCAGTTGGTTATGCTGTTGCGCGCTTAAGATCAGGAAAAGAAAGCTAGCCACAGTAACGTTTAAAAAAGAGTGCTTATGTGTACACATTGAAAACAGTATTCTGAACAGGTTCTAGAACTTTATTGTGCCTTTCTACATGTCAAAACAGACAACCAAAATTCTGGTCTTAATGGTCTTATATTGATCAACCTTCGAGTTTTTCTTAGCAAGCCATCGTGGTGTAGGTTCGATGGCTTCCATTCTTTTCGATTACGTTTTTGTCAGTAATTTGTCATATTTTTATTTAAATTTCTTATTTATTACCCCACCACTTTGTCAAGCATTTCAATGACAAATGACGATAAGAGGCATCCCCTATTGCAAAATGAAACATTTTCATTGCCATAAAATATGATTTACATCATTTTACAAGCTACAATATATTAAAGTTAGTATGTTTAACACTGGTTTTCATTTCCAAAGTTTATTTATAGTTACGTAAGTTTACCTGAAACGAAATACTACAAAATTACATCTTTCCCCGAAGTACAATAATTGATTGAAAGCTTACGTTAGATCTATAAAGATGTCTTATTCGTTTTTTGCGCCTGGAACGACAAAGGTGCAATTCAGAAACACCTCTTCGCTACTAGTGATATAAATTACATAGGTCAAAGTTCAGAATATTTCATGTGCAATGCATCCCGCACGTGCTTTTTATGTGATACATCTTCGAAAACCTCACTTCAGTTTCTAAAAATGACATGAAGACGAGAGTGTGGGAATATCAGAAATATTTATTTTGTAATATGTTAAAAGGTGTCATTCCGGCATTTGCCTGGTGTGACTTAGGGAAATCCCGGAAAAACCTTAGTAAGGATGGTCGGCCGCTGGGATCGAACCCATGACCTCCCGAATGCTACGACAACGCTCTACCACTGAGCTAAGGAGGCTCGGTCACATCAGGAAGACAATTAGTTTTTCGAAGGAAATTCCTTTAATGAGCAGGCACAGGTAGGTAAATTGATAGTATAAGCTTCAAGCGGAGCCAATACCAACACAATTAAAATGTATGTTGAATTCTTTAAATTGAGAAATCTAAGCAAATAAAAAGGATCTGCTAGCTTTAGTTACCAGATTGAAAACAACCGAATAAATAGAAGATGCTAAACTCATCTGGAATTAATTTCTTTCCACTTGCTTTCATTGAGACAGTAGAGTTGAAATCTTTAAATGTAGAAATGTAACCAAATTACAAGGGCCTTACCGCTTCCAGTCACCAGATTAAAAACTGGTGGATAAATCAAAGTCGCTGAACCTAAATCCAGATCAATTATGTCTCTCTGCTTTGGTTGAGGCGCTAGCACAATGTAAAATATTGTTTGATAGCCTATGAGGATTTGGCAGCCCAAGTGGCTTTTGTTCAAAGACGATGTCACGTAGTCAGTGCAGCGACTACCCATCGTCACGGTTATCTGGCTTCAGAGATTCGAGTCCACTACTTCTGAAGAAATGTCAACAGCTGGCATCACGATGTTGAGTCAACAAGGAAAACGGGAGCGCTCATGAGATGATTAAATCCGGGACAGCCCCAGTGGAAAGCGAGAACGTTACCACATGGCGAATATGTCTGTACGTGAGAGCTAGAACCCCGTTGAGTGTTCGAAGTGGGGGGAGGGGGAATACATGTTTTCCCAATATTTGCCTAGACATAATTATAAGCAAGTGGTATATAAGAACATGTATACCGTCTGCTTCAGTAACGGTATGCTTTTAGCTCTCGAAAACCAGAGGTGGTATGCCATACCGTTGCATACCGCCTCACTTCGACTACTGACCCCGTAAGTTCAATTTTGGCCAAAACTTGATAAATGCAGTTTTGTGCACGATTCGGAAGATTTCAAATAACACTTGCTGTAAACGTGTTAGTAATGTAAATAAATTAGACTGTTATGTAGTTAACTTTGTCCATTTAGTTTCTATGTGAAAGGAAGTAGGTTTTTAAAAAAA
>JAGDQP010007055.1:0-47124 GCA_022664845.1 Lepisma saccharinum
ATTTTTTTACATTCCCTATTTGGACAGGTCGACGTTTATTTAAATGATAAGGTTATCTCGTCTTCTAACGGAACCTATCCCTATCGCTCCTATTTTGAATCAGCTCTTAATTACTCGGAGGATGCTAGTAATACACATTTAAAAACAGGTTTATGGTATAAGGATACGGCGGGGCAATTCAATACGCTAGGTGATGCAAATGTTGGATTTCAAAAACGCAGTGCAATGGTTGCTGGAAGTGCTCTCATTGAAATGTTTGGTCGTCTTTTTAGTGATATTACAACTGTGGATCGTATTCTTCCAAATAAGGTTACTATGCGCGTCAAACTAACACGTAGCAAAGATGCATTCTGTCTTATGGCAGCACAAGCGGCTACTTTTAAAGTTGAATTGCAGGAAGTTATACTGTATGCACGCCGTGTGGACATATCCGCTGATGTAGCCCTACAGTTAAACCGATATATGCTTCAAAATACTGCCAAACTACCAATGACACGTGTAGAAACACGTGTACATACAATACCACAAAATGTGTCGTCGTACCATTTGGATAATATATTCTTAGGAAGTGTACCTAAAGGTCTTGTTATTGGATTCGTTTCAAATACGGCATTCAATGGGCAATACAATGAAAATCCTTTTCAATTCCAACATTTTAATCTTAACCAATTGCAGGTACAAGTGGGTTCAAAATTTTATCCTCCCACTCCTCTTACACCCGATTTTGCAAACAACCTGTTTATACCAAGTTATCATACATTGATTTCCGGTACCGGCATATTCCATCAAAATGCTGGTCATACCATTTCACCAGAAGAGTATCCCCATGGTTATACACTCTATGCATTTATTTTATCGCCCACCAATACGTTGGACGACTCTACGTGGGATGTCATTAAGGATTCACCTGTTAATATTAAAATGGGGTTCAGTGAACGTCTTCCACAATCCATTACCTGTGTGGTCTATGCACAATTCGATTCCCTGATCCAAATTGACAAGGATCGAAATATCTACAGTGATAATACCATCTAATTTGATGTCTGCAAGGGTATATAAGGGCGGGTAATCTTGTACTTGTGTTAGTACAGTACCATTATCATCATGAGGGCGATTATTCACTTTTCCGCATTTGATCAAACGGGTCAAGATGACTTTATTGTTAAGGAATTAGCTATTGTTAATCCTGATTCACGGACACTTCAGTCGTGGATATTTAAACCACCATTTGACATCTCTGAACTTCCCTTAACTATCCAGCTGGATAATGACTACTTATCGTCACATATTTTTGGTTTAGAATGGTCCGAAGGGGATGTAGCATACAATGATATGCAGCGAGTCCTGGTCGCATATACGAAAAGCATCGACGTACTATTTACTCATGGACATCGACGCCAGCAATTTCTGGAACGTCTTCTGGGTCGAACAATAGTAAATCTTGAAGATTTACACTGTCCGAAATCATCACATCTATTATTCCCAGCAACCCATTGTGCTCATCCACAACATCAATTTCATACATTTCGATGTGCATTATATGAAGCTCAGTGTTACAGTAAATATATATGTTATTACGATCTTGCACGCTATGTATCCATTAAACCTCCATGTGTATATAACCCCACTCCTATTACCCCCGCTCCCAGTGATGATTATGGTGCATCCGAGTGACTATGTGGACTGATCAGTTGTTACGTGTAGTAATACATGATTGTAAAACAGCATCCATCTTAACAGGTATATATGCGCTTAATACCTTACCTGCAATAGTGAAAGCACCAGCAGCTTTAATTGTAAATCTCAGTCCTTCGTATCAGCGGGGAACACATTGGGTGTGTTTATTTATAAATCGAAATCGTCGAGGTTTCTATTTCGATAGTCTTGGCCATAGTCCACCAAAGACCATTCTTCACTTTCTACGACGGAATTGTACTATATATCATGTAAATACCATCAAGTATCAGGCTGATGATTCTGTTTTGTGTGGTTTATTTTGTATTACCTATTTGTATTTCAAAGTACGTAATGTAAATATTTTATCCAAATTTTCAACCACAAATCATAAGCGGAATGATCAGCTTGTACTTGCATATGTCAAGAAAATCTTCCAACAAAGAAAATGTAAATATATGTAAGATTTTTTTTTGTCTGTAAGTATATGTATTTTTTTTTGTCTCTGTAAATATATATGTACGATTTTTTTTTGTCTTTGTAAATATATACGTACGATTTTTTTTTCTGTAAATATATATATGTACGATTTTTTTTCTGTAAATCTATATATGTAAGATTTTTTTGTAACTATATATGCAAGATTTTTTTTCTCTACAACTATATGTATTTTTTTTGTCTCTGTAACATATGTAACAGTAAAGTAGATGATCTGTAATAAACAACTTTTACCTCTTTAATTTATTTGGGTTTCATTTCATGAAATCATAAACACCATGTTCTGGGTAGTATAGGTTTAATATATATTATCATGTTACAATTGTATTGTGGATATGCCATCCACTACCTTTGCGGTTTGGACTTTAATCCAATATTGCAACTGTATGCAATTACGAAGTGCACATGCATACGCTTGCACTGGTTGATGATACGTACACTTTGATATATCCACTTTGAAATTTAATGTGTGCAAGGCAGGACATCCTTGATCTTCAACGTTCACAATATTATCCAACTGAAATACTTTACGCAACAACATCATCTTTTCATGACCCTTACAATAAAATATGGATCCCCTTTCACATAGTTGGAACACAATTTGACGAATGTGGGATACGCTATATCCATTGGATGTATTCCATTCTAACCCGTGTAAATTATATGTTAGCCAATGAACTTGACGCTCATATCCAGCTGGTAAATCCGAACTTTTACATGGTAATTTCATCAAACAATGTAATAACAACGTTGCATCGCATGCAACTAGACAAAATTCGCGAATAATGTATTCGTGTGATGATATCTTGAAACCTTGAACATCAATAATGTACTGCCTTGCACACAATAAGCGTGAACCAATAGAGTTCTGCTGTTCAAGAATAATAGGTATAACTTGCGCAATACACTCAGGGTCTTTAATAAACTGACAACAAACTTTATAAAAAGTGGTTTTTGAAATATGACCATGACCCTGTTCTATAAAACGGTCAAAATAGTCTTGAACAAGTTCTTGATCATTCATATGACTTTTCACATGTTGTGCAATCACTGTCCCGGTATTCCACACGTACATACAATTATGAACTTTACGCAAATTACACTCTGTACATAAGATAGGATTCACTTGTAAATAATCACGTACTGTTTTCAATATGCATTTGTCCGAAATATATTCACCTTCACAACTACTACACTCTGCCATTACATACACCGTCCAGTAAATACACAGTTCCACTATATAAATGCTTGTTCCATTACATACACCGTCCACTAAATACACAGTTCCATTACACTACACGTCGAGCTTTAGCAACGAAAGGAAGCATTGCGATCCTTTTCTCCAAATAAATCCTGTAACTCGTACATTTTGGTTTTCAACATGCGCTGAAGTCCCCATTCAAACTTTTCCTTTAATGCAGATGCGTCAGGGTGGGTTTCCAAATACACATTAAACAATGCGTCCACAGTCTCTGAATCTCGTAACACTAATTTCGTGCGATCTGCAAACATTGCAAACACTTCTTCGGGTGACGCATCAGGATATAAGTAGCCACCTCGGAAACCCAAACACACATGATCACGCTGACTAGGCTGATTCGTATAACAACCTATGCATAACAAAGAGCGTTTAGCGTCCCAATTCTCAATTGATGACCAAATACATTGATCGTCCACCCAGCGTGATGTACACTTACACCCTGATGATAATGTTGGTGATTTCACTTCAGATTCACCTGCGACTGGCTTTGATACAGTTGACGATGCCATGGTTAGATAATAAGTAACCTAACAAGTACAGCAACATTTAAACATATCTTCTAATGAACACGCCCATTAACCAATCCGGGTGTGCCATATACACCAATAGTACGTCACTCCGTTTCTCGTTCTCCTGTTTTCAACGTCACACTCCCACCACTCTCATTGCCTCCAGCTCGCCACCTGGTAAGCTAGGGCTATTGTTACGCTAACAAAAGCCTCGCACAATACAGACAGGTGGTACCGCGCACACAAAAGAAGCACTGTGCAGGTGTTCCACAACGCTTTTGTTCAACCCCATTGTTCCCCCATTGTTCTCTTACTGCCTATGCTGCGCGTGTATTCTTAGAAAACCAACCTTTACTACTCTCCGCATACAGTTAGTATAGGAATACCAAAAAGCAAGGCTCTGAGGTGTTCTAGCGGTTTCTATCCTAAGACATTTACCACTACATCGGGAATAGAGAAAGAAGGCGAAAAAAGACAATAGGAAAGAACAAAGAGATGACTTTTAAAGAGGGAAAAAGCCCGGTGATACCGAAAAAAAAAAACCAGCTACATCTAAATTACTACAGGTATGAATTGACCAGGTTGATTGATTGTACAAATGGTAGGTATGAGTTCGTTAGTTGGATAACACTAACTACCATCTAGAAGAGTAAAAGAAGAGCAAGGGGGGAGGGTCGAACAACAGAAACAGTGTGAAAACGTTACCTCAGCTTCCACAGGTACTGGGTTCATCGCTTCGCTGTCACTGGGGCTTCCCATATAGAAAGTCCTGGTAGTATACATGCTAGCCCGTGCTGTTGCTACCGCGGTGACCACTGACCCGCTTCCGCTGATTCACCCATTCAATTTGGCGTGGTTACTTCAGGCATCAGGTACAACGCTGCGCTAGGCTTCTCTTCGACGGCCACCCACGGGTGCCAACCGCTACAGCTCCGCATCAAGATCCACAAGTTTCACTCTGAGGTCCCATACAGCTGTTCTGCAAGTGCACAAGTACACACGAAGCTCCACTCTGCCCACAGTTTCCTCAGCCTTCTGCATCCTGCCCCATTTCACCTGGCACGAGTACCCGGGGTAATAAGTACATCGCCTCGCTGTCGACGGGAGGAAGGGGGGGTCCAAACCCCGTGCAGTTGCTACCGCTTAATACGTTCACCACTTCATCGTGCCTCCACTGCTGTCTGCCGTCGTCAAAGGTCCCATTAGCTCTGCCTGACAGCAAATATCTGGTGTAGTAAAAAGTAATCCATTATTTTGCCAATAGATGGCTTCAGTGATCTGTATCTCGCGTTGTATAAGTAAGATCGGGTTCAACGAGATGGCGTTCAAACGATGAGATTGCGTACTACAAACACTGTTCAGATAGTTGTGATGAGTTGACTCAGTGTTGTGTGACACTGGCAAAATGGACACTAGCAAAGAGAAAATACGCTATATTTTACAGTTTTTCTTCGATAAAGGCGAAAACGCAAGCCAGGCGGCTGCAAATGTGAATAGTGTTTATGGTCCTGATACTGTAACAGACAATCACGCGCAATTTTGGTTTCGTCGACTCCGTGCCGGTAATTTTGACGTCAAAGATGTACCACGCACTGGAAGGCCAAGTGTCGAAAATGTCGATAAAATCATGGACATTGTCGCGTCCGACCGTCATGTAAACACTGTTTTGATTGCCCAAGAGCTAAACACTGCACAAAAAACCGTGTGGAACCATTTGCATAAGGCTGGATACACAAAGAAGCTTGATGTATGGGTGCCACACGAGTTAACACAAAAAAACCTCATGGACCGAATTTCCATCTGCGAATCGCTGCTGAATCACAACAAAAGCGACCCATTTCTGAAGCGGTTGGTGACTGGTGATGAAAAGTGGATCACTTACGACAACGTCACGCGAAAACGGTCGTGGTCGAAGCGCGGTGCGCCGGCGCAAACGGTGCCCAAGCCAGGATTGACGGCCAGGAAGGTTTTGCTGTGTGTTTGGTGGGATTGGCAGGGAATTATCTACTATGAGCTGCTCCCCTACGGCCAAACCCTTAACTCGGAACTATACTGTCAACAATTGGACCGTCTGAAGGCAGCAATCGCCCAGAAGCGGCCAGCTTTGGCCAATAGGAGAGGCATTGTGTTCCACCAGGACAACGCCAGGCCACACACATCGATAGTGACTCGCCAGAAGCTCCGGGAGCTTGGTTGGGAGGTTCTTATGCATCCACCTTATAGTCCGGACCTGGCACCGAGTGATTACCATCTGTTCCTGTCCATGGCGAACACGTTTGCTGGTGAAAAATTCGCTTCAAGAGAGGCTTGTGAAAATCGACTGTCTCAATTTTTTGCAAATAGGGACAAGGGCTTCTATGAGAGAGGCATCATGATATTACCTTCCAAATGGCAACACGTTATCGAACAAAACGGCGCATATGTGACCTAAATCGGATCATTCTAACTATGGTAAGTCAAGCCTTCAATGTCATGCAAAAATAATGGATTACTTTTTACAACACCAGATATATCAAGTTCACTTAAATAAAGAAACCTCATCCCACATCGTACATCGCTCCCAAAACCGTGTTAGGGCCAAGCCCCAGAATCTTTTAGAGCCACGTGCCTCTAACCGGCAATTGTCCTGGCATTGGTCAAGACATGTCGGATCCCACCAAACCCTCACGACCGTCGTCTGCCTCTAGCAGCCACCATTCAGGGGGCTCAAACATGACCCTCAAGCCCAAACGCAGTCAGCTGCCTAAGCCCATTTCCGTTAAGACACGTATTCCTAGTTACAAAGTAGACAAGCGCACTCGCAAAGTCCCGGATTTCGCTGGGAATCCTCATGCTTTCAAGACCAGCCTCACTGAATTTAGACAAAAAACAAAGTCAAGCTCCAAAGTACCCCATTCGAGTCAAGTGTCTTCACCCAATCCCTTGGATTCGGCACTGATAGTCATTCAATATTAATTCTACTAAACAACTTCCTGAACTGTCGGACAGTCTCTCCTCATCTATGGATTCCTCCACTACTAACATTAATGCTTCCAAACCGATGTTTGATGCTCAATCGACGCAAGGTGAACCCTCGCAACAATTAGATGATAATATGGACCATGAAGAAATAGATGACTCCGATGACTGGAATGAGCCCACCAAACCAGCCAAAATGAGAAAACTTTCAGGCGCGGCAACATCTATAGCTACACGCAATAGTTTTGAAATGCTGAGCCAAAACGAAAATTCAAACGCTGACCACGTCTCACCAAAACAGTCAGTCTCTAATAGTCATAAACCGCCTCCACTTTGTGTGTATGGCATACAAAATAAATTCTAATTTTCACGCTCTCTTGCTGCAACCTGTCAAATAAAGCCAATTATTTCGGAACATGTACGTTTTCAAGCTATAAATTATGCAGATTTTGATAAACTGAAGGCGTGTTGTATCCAACGAAACAAACAATTTGCTACTGAACTGGAGAAAAAAGATAGACCATTCAAGGTTAATTATGAAATTACCCATAGACACATCCATCAAGGACATCTATGATTACCTTCACAATCCGGTACTGGAAGTTGCACAAATGTATGGCCGGGACAAGACTACCCGTCAAGAAATCCCACATCTTCTGTTCTTAGTTACATTATCTAAGCAACCTGATAACCATGAAATATACAAACTTCAGTATCTCTTCAGCTACAAAGTTGCAGTGGAGCCCTATCGTCCACCGAAACTTCTCCAATGTCACAAATGTCAGATATTGGGACACTCCTAGCGAACCTTCTATAGTGACACCACCTGTCTCAAATGTGGAGCCGCTCATCTCACCAGCACATGCAAGAAAACTCGAGGTACACCAGCACATTGTCTCAGTTGTAATGCGGATCACCCGGCTAACTATCCAAGACGCACTGTTCTGAAAAGAGCATTAGAACAGCGACGAAATAACAAATCGAAAGTGGCTTCTCCATTGCCTCCGAAATCCTCAACTGCACCTTCACATACGGCTAAAACTGGGTACCCTGCTGCTGCAACCTCTCATCATCAGTTCTCGTCACACTCAAGAACCTCCAATACCTCCGATCAACCTAAACCCGTTCAAGATATTGCAAATTCTTCCACTTCAACTGCAAATACTTCAACAACAACCACCAATTCATCCGCTGTCTCTTCGTCAGGATTGGGAACCACCATCAAAGACATATTTATGATCTTCTAGAAACTCTGTCAAGGCTTGAACTTAACACATGTACTCGTTCGTCTCCATCAAGGTCTGGGTCTAATCCAAGCTGCTGAAGATAAATACGAAAAAACAGCGACCATCATCGAACTCGTTTTTAATGCCCTGGATGATGGAGCTCAATAAGCAGCGTCTCACAAGACATTTATGCCTTACATTCTGGAAGTCAGATGGAGTCTATGATCAACTTCAAGAACTCAAACACTTTCTTCGTGAAAAACGAATTGATATACTTCTGCTTAATGAAAGCCACCTTAAACCTCATCACTCTTTTCGAATTCCAAATTACACAATTTACCCGACCGATAGACCTGGCTGGAAAGGAGAAACGGCAATATACTTTAAGAACCATTTACCTGTTCAATGGCTAACTTTGCCACCATTGCAAACCATAGTAGTCACAGGAATCAGTCTCCTTACTCCAAACTCACCGATTGTTCCCATCGCAGTTTACAAACTACCTCATATCCCTTTAAATCCTGCTGATATAAGAGCTTTGAGTGCACAGGAAAATCATGTCATATTAGCTTGTGATCTTAACTGCAAGCACCAACACTGGTATTCACGCATTCGCAATACATCCGGCTCCATACTCTATAATGCTTTACTCACACTAGATGTTTATCCAGTCTCCACCAAGAAACCGACATTTTTTTCCAAGAGGCGGCAGACGCCCCGATGTACACGATGTTGCCCTAGTAAAAGGAATAGCCATCACAGGAGGACCACAAGCGATCTTAGCTTTAGACTCATACCATATTCCAGTATGCCTAAATATTCATCATCTGCACTCTCCGGATCCAAGAGCCTTACCACCTATTCGCAACACTGACTGGAATAACTTTCAACAATTCATAGCTCGTACAACCAATCCCAACATGAAACTCACTAGCAGCGGACATTGAATCTACAGTTGATCACATCACTGCAAATATTCAAACTGCTTTCAGACTTAATACTACCAAGTCCACAGCTCGTTCTCACCCTGGCACTAACTTTAGTCCAGGGGACCTACAGACACATGCATTAATTGCAATGAAGAGATGAGTTCGTAGTCAATGGCAAAAGACTCGATTACCGCTCTACAAATCTTTGTGGCACCAACTTAAGCAACGGGTCCAAAAACGTCTCAAACGACTCACAGCATTACACTGGGCTGAAACGCTACAAACTCTCAATCATCCTTACTATGAATTTTGAACAGTAAACAAAACTCTAATTAATAAGGATTCCGCCAACTCCAATCGCCCAATACATGGACCAAGAGGGCTTGCTTACAACCCTGAGGAGAAAGCTGAAGTTTTTGCTGAATAACTTCAGACTCAATTTAGCCTAAATCCGGACCCTTATGATGAGGATACCATCCGAACAGTCAATCACCACCTTCATTCTGCCTACTATAATACACCATTTGCTCCAGAAAAACTGACTCCAAGGGAGCTGCAGCAGATAATCAAAAAACTACGGGGTCAAAGTGCTGCTGGATCTGATGGAATACCTGCTCTTGTTCTCAAACACATTCCCCGTAAAATGCTAATCCTGTTAATCAGACTGTTCAATACCATATTGCAATACAGTCATTATCCATCACAGTGGAAAACTGCGAAATCATTATGATCCATAAACGAGGAAAAGACCATCCCTTTCCCCAAAATCATAGACCAATCAGTCTCCTGTCCGTTATAAGCAAGCTTTTGAAGGTCTCCTCAAGACTCGTTTATTTAGTCACACTCAAGAACATAACCTTTTTCCGACTCATCAATTTGGCTTTCGGCCACAACTTAATACTGAAGCTCAATTGGTACGCACTGTTGAAGAAATAACACTGCAATTCAATAGACGAGTACATACCTTCGACATTTTCCTAGACACTGCTAAAACATTTGGCAAAGTCTGGCATAAGGGACTTCTGTATAAGCTTGATCTCTTCGGCTTTCACCACCAATACTTACGTATTATATATTCAAATTTTCAGAACCGCTCATTCTACGTTTCCTACCAAAGGACTACCTCACAATCATATCCTATATCTGGTGTACCCGAAGGCTGAGTTTTGGCTCCGTTGCTTTATTAACCTCTACACTGCTGACATTCTAACCCATCCTCACACTCTACTAGCGACATTTGCTGATGATATGGCAATCTTTGCTTCATCTCATCAAGTCCGCTTTATTCTCCGATATGCGCAACAGTACTTGGATCTCATAGAAGCCTGGACATCCAAATGGCGACTAAAACTCAACGCTGACAAAACAGTTGTACATTTTACCAAACGTAGAACAGTACCACCACAAGCACTAACCCTCTTTGGCACTCAGCTTCCCTATAGCCCGTGTTACCTATCTGAGAGTAGAATTGGATCGAAAACTCACATTTTAGCAACATCTCAGGAAAACTGCCACCAAAGCAACACAACGCACCTGCGCCTTATATCCTTTATAAAAAAAATGATAATGGTCTTTCGCTCAAAGCCCGTCTACATGTATACCAAATGACAATCCGTCCTCAACTCACATATGCTGCTCCTGCTTGGAATCACGCTGCTAAAACACATCTTGCTGCATAGAGTCCAAAACCGAGTTGCAAGAAACATCACCGGACATACACGAGACACCAGCATTCCTCAACTTCATGAACACCTGGATATTCCCAGGCTTCAGATGTAATAGACTCTCACTGCAGATAATTTTGGCTACGAATGACAATCACCACACGTAATCCTTCACAACCTTGGCACAGTACAACCTCCCCATCATACCCATAAAATGCCTCACCCTAACTAAATCCCTTAATCACCTCATACATTTTCTTGTAGGATTATCTTAACATCTAGCCTGCCTGACTCACTCTAACATCTTGCCTCGCTTGAACATCCACTCAACACCTTCAGATACCACACTTGAGTCCTAAAATTAACAGACCCATTGGGAAAACGACAGATGCTTCCCAAAAATTCACATCATATTAAAGGCATAGGCTTCAGAAGAGCCCGAAACATCCGAACCTAAAACCGACATGATTATCCTCCTCTGCCTCCCCAATCTTTTTTCCTCTTTGGATATAGACAGATTTGGAAACAGGTTTGAAATCTTTCATGAAGCTTCAAACGTAAACTTTAAAAATGGATCAAATAGCTG
This sequence comes from Lepisma saccharinum, assembly GCA_022664845.1. Taxonomy (NCBI): domain Eukaryota; kingdom Metazoa; phylum Arthropoda; class Insecta; order Zygentoma; family Lepismatidae; genus Lepisma; species Lepisma saccharinum. The sequence goes on from JAGDQP010007055.1 coordinate 11,306, forward strand.
ATTGGTCGGGAAGAATGGCATTTATACATCATCTAATAGAGCAACTTATACCGATTATAGTCCTCAATTAAATTCTAACATCACTTTTTTCGAACTTGATTCGAGAAAAAAATCGTTATATTTACGAAATTCTTACAAGTTTTAGTAAACTAATTAACAGTAAACATCATAACAATAATCACGTTCAAAAATTTTGATTTTTCAGTACACTTGCCATGTTTTATCAGTTTGAAATAATTTATGTATTTAAAACTTGACATTTGCAACGTAGTGCAATTTTATATTCCGAAAATGTGCGTTTTGTTTAAAAAAGTGTAAAGTTGTTGATTAAGCGTAAATTTTGAATATTATTGATAAATGGAAAAAAATCTGAAAACGAAAAAAGATGACAACAGATGGCGTATTTCACACGACTCATAGATGGCACTCCAGTTCGTAATTATTAGCCTTGAACATAAACAGAAAACTCAATTTTTCATCACTTGTATGTTAACTCTCACATTGACGACACGCGGCAATTATACCGAAAATTCAAAATTTTTGAACGTGATTAGTCATTATGCTTTACTATTAATTAATTTACTATAATTTGTAAGAACTTCTTAAAGATAATGTTTTCCTCTAATGTTTCAAGTTCGATAAAAGCGATGTTGGAATTTCATTCGGGTTGTAATTTTAGGTTATTATAATCAGTATAAGCTGCTCTATTAGATGGTGTATATGCTATTCTTCCCAGCCAATCAGCTAGTGTACAGAGTTAGATAGTTACCTTAACATTATAATAAACTCGGGCTTGAAAGAGAAAAAAATATTAGAAAGTGGACGACGCATTCAAAATTTGTTGGATATAACGTATTTACAGGAAGCCTTCTTCTGACGGAAAAAATATGAGCTAGTTTCATGTGGATATAGATGTATCCTTTGCAGTATCGGGTATAGCTGTATCCAACCTATAAGCCCTTGATGATAAGGGGCATTAGAGCATCATTAACTAGATTAATACAAAACGAATTTTCCATGTCCTTTATTTGGCACGAGGAATAGATTTCTTCTTGATTCGAAACATGACCTCGTATATCGAAGAAGTATAGGATTTTTTTTTTTTTTTTTTTTTTTTTTTAATTTTCATTTCGATTACGTTCGATGTCTTTTGAATGTTTTAAGACGCCGTTATTCCAACTTTCTACCAGACATTCTCACTGACTTCCTTTTACATCCCTCAGCCAGGAATATAAGATATAAAATATTGTGGAATGCACGCATATTACGTATTCAGCACATAATAGGTACATTGTGCGTGAGAAATGAGAATGTGTGGCAAGCATGTTCATGCCAAGAACCTTGAGGCAGGAATGATTTTCGTACTTTCTTTGTGCGACTTCTACAATGATAATTGAGGTGAAGGACAATAATAAAATGTGTCTGACCGTCACATTTTGTGCAAATTATTTGAACAAATCTAGAAACGACGATGTATTTGTTGCAAAAAGTACTCCGGACAAATGGACTTATGAAAGATTAGTAGCATGTTAGTACTATGTAAATATTTGTGCTGGTAAGATGGCAAGTAACTGTGCGTTGGAGAACAGTTTAACCAAGAAAGGTAGATTACGCACATTAAAAGGTTTCAAATGTGTTAATGCCAGTTGAACGGTTAAAAAACTACATTTATTAAGTAGAAGCTATATCACGAGAAGCTGATTTGTTCCTCAACCCACCACACAGATGCAAATAGAAATCATAAACAACAATCGCTAAATATTTAGATGTTAAGTAAAAATGCTAACGTTATTACTACTAACAACTGCCATACAATTGAATCACAGAGTTTATTTCTCGCTCGCAATTGTAAATTGCGAGCGCACATAAAAATGCCTCAACTAGAAAAGCTGTATTTTCCGAAGTGAACAATTTCAGACGTGCAATTTCTCAAAGTTTCTCCCAAAAATCCTTGTACCTTCAAACCTTGAATCTTTGGCAAAATCAGCATCCCTACTTGGAATCAGTAACTGAATATGACAATGGTAAGCTAAGTGACAAAGTGAACAGCGACATAAATGTACAGCAACAGTGATGTACTCAGCTGTATAGATGTGCGAGCTGAAGACCTGGATATTGTAAACTTTATTTTGTATGGGCCATTTTAGTAACTTCTTACTTCAGCCTGTCACAATTTAATGAATGCAATGCTTGTTAAAATCCACATAACATCCATGCCCTGATAGGATTCGTACTCGCAAACTTAGAGACTCTGGCCTAACGCCTCAGAATATGGATATTGTGTTAAAAGGGAAGTAGATTACTGGCCAAATATGAAAGATACTGTTCATTTTTTAATTTCACAAAACTTGTACAAATTTGCTTCATCTGAAACCAAAGTTAACTAACAACCTTAACAGTACTAATAAATACATTACGCAGAAAGTTCTGATCACCAAACACGAGACCGACATGGACCATGTTCAGATCAACTCAGAAAAAAAACTTATTGACATTATACTATACAGCTAAGGTACAACTGCACCATGTGCATCAACAATACAAAATAATACCAAAATATAGCGAGATTCACAATCTAAAATATATTTATTCTTGTAGGATTTCAAATAAATAATTTCATGAATAGTTACATAAAACCGCAAAGAATAAACATGTCACTTACACACCCTAATCTCATAGCCTCAAAGCTCATCTTTTTCAGTTTCTTTAGGTGCTTTATCTTATGAAGGCTTTTACTCTTTTTTTAAAAAAGAAAGATAGGCTTGAAAATAGTGACAGTAAGGTACTTTCCGTATAAAGATGGGCGTAAGTCAGAGCTATTATCGCTCATTAATAAATCTTTGATCTCACTCGAATAGTATCTCTGAACTATTCTATTGAGCAAGCATTACAGATAATAATGCATTAAGGTTATTTTATCTCCCTTCAAACATATGGTTACATATAGCCACGAAAATAGTTATTTAAAAACAAGTGTAAAAGCCCGGGAATATTTTATGAAATAACAGCCTAGAACATCTAGTTTTAGCATTCAACTATTTTCTTAATAAATTCGTACCATTATTGTTTATATTTATCGGATGCTTTAAAAGGATCTGTGTATCATACGCTACTTCTTTCACAGCCACTGAGTTCTAAATTGATTTCCCTTTGTCATCTCTCGTTTTCCGATAACACACACTGCTCAGATATTGATTCATATCCTTCGCCTCTAGTCTTCTTACGAGTCTCCTCTCCAGAAGCTCACTCGATGCCCTCATAATTTTTGTTCTAGTACAACGATCAGTGTTATATTCTCTTTGTTAACACATCTAAATATTTACACGTTCACGAGGTTTTTGTTTTTTTTAATATATAGTACTTTTGGTAGTATTACAAGAAAATTTTGAACAGATAGCTGTTGTCAATGATTCAAAAGATTTACAACTATTAAAAGTGATTCGAAGTACCTTGAAATATTTAAATATATAATATACAATTTATCTCTTTAGTGCTTCTGAAAAAAAGGCTGATTCATATTCTGATAGTCTAAGGAGCACATTTCCCGAGTTTTAACAGCATTATTTGGAATTCGTTTTTAGATTTTAGATAATTATGCCATATAACCCACTTAACATGTAAAAATAGTAGTAAACGTTATTTTAAAAAACTCATTATCTATATTTTTTTGTGTTATTCAAATACTTACGACCAGACACGTATCCAGAAGTTGGTTTTGGGAGGGGTCCAAGGACTTACGGGGAGGCCCAAGGTGTCTCTGTGGGAATGAAATGTATAATAGATATACATTACCCCTGAAGTTATACTATTTTTTCCATAAAACTCAGTTTTCTGGGGGTCCGGATCCCGCCCCCCTAAATACGTCTCTGCTTACGACTTATCAAACACAATCCCGTTCTTTAGTGTTTAAACTTTCCAATGGTAAAATATTGAATTAAAAAAAAAACACACACACAGAGAAGACTAAGATATCAAAAAGAATTACAGAAGATACAAATTGAAATGGAAACTAATGTGTATTACAGGAGTAGCCATTATTTAGTTCAATGCTTTTAAAAAATTAAACATTTATTCTAAAATCTTGTTTCGACCAGCTTCAGCAGTCAGCACAGAAGAAGGAGCAAAAGTTCGAATCCGGCTCAAAAAGAATATCTTGACTCAGGTTTTAGTCAGTCTTACTACGCGAATGTCGACAAGACATAGAACAGAAGGCCAAGCTGATACTTACGTTATTTCTTTCCCGGTAATTTTAGTTGCCCTGAAGCAAGCCATTTCCTACAATCGGGAAAGGCACACATGTACATTAAAATCAATAAAATTGCGTCTCCATTTTGCATCAGTCTTCGTAAAATCGCTCTGAGCCAAGGGTATATATGAACGATGAATATGTTAATATGAATTAAATTTCAATACAAAGCTTTCAAGCAACAGCTTCCAGTACTTTCGACATTTGTTATTCTTATCTAACCTACATTTTTTTTTTTAATCAATAACTGAACAGATTGTTTGTAGTAAGTAAATCTCGTAACAGCTTTTATCTTGTCAATGAACGTGATGACAGAACTAATCAATGATACGTCAAAGAAATCGATAAGACACTAAATATTAAGATTTCAAGAAAGCAATTGGCACCCTTACATTGTCAGTTTCCGTCAACCGATTGTGAACAGTTATTACAAATCCTGATGAACGATTTCAACGAACTGTTAAACAGGGACGTCACAGGTTCTTTGTAACCAAGAGGGAATTTCAGAAAGATACACTGCATATGAGCAAGAATGAAAACTATAACGGGGAAAATTGGTCATCTCAAAATAATGCATAGGAGTTACCATATCCACTTTCCTTGTTGGTATAAGTTTCTGCATGTAAACAATGCAATTCTGTGATTTACGGAATTTGACATTTAAATGAGATAACTTCAATTTTCGTTTATTTTTACAGAAATTATTTGTGCATTAAAGCTGACACAGATCATAGAATTCCACTGCTTAAGATATAACGGGTATTCTACGTCATGTTTTAAAGGAGACATATAAATTAGCATGCCTAAAATGAAATCAAATAAAGACTTCATTTAAACAATAATGGTAAAGATTATGAGATACCCCTATCCACCTTCAACAGCAAACAAGTATTGAAATGAATTTGAACAAACCCATAAGCAAATATTACTTATATATTAAATAATAAGATTCATGTCACTAAACATATTCGAACATACGCAAGTAAACTGTTCAGTATACTTTATTCATTGTTCTTGAAATCTATAACTATATATCGAAAGTAGATTACAAGGGGAGAAATTACGCGAAGCTGATCTTCCCCTTTCAGTTGTGAGCAGCATGTAAAAAAATCGAAGAGTCAACACAGCCGAATGCGTGATACGTAGCTTCCAGGTCGGTCACGTGAGACAGTTCAAGCTCCCTTGCGCCTAGCCACAGATATACCTATCAAAACGGACCCTATTTCCAGTTATTGTAATAAACTTTGCTTTCACGTCCGTATTCCTTTTTACATTAACTTAGGCTACTTTTACGACTATTCTACTGTGCGTGCATTCGCAAACAGTAAAAGCAACGGTAAATTTCCACTGCTGACAAAGTACTAAGAGGTAATCCTTAAATATTTCACCTTGCAGTCACGAAAATACGCAAATTCGCATTTTCTTCGATGAAGTAATTCATAAGTTGACCAATTATGTCAAAAGATCAGCACAGAAAATATCTCTTTTGCTGAATAGCAAGCCTGTTACTAATATCTCTAGTTATACTGTGATCAAACATGGTCCTTGTTACAAGGGGGAAAGTATCAATAACGTATTTTTAAAGCCCTAGAATCCAATATCTAACTAGACTGTTCCATAGTTTCTTTTTCCTGTCTTTCTTTTTATATTCGTGCTTTCGTTCTTTCGTCACTACGAGTACATTTTATGAAATGGAAAGTTTCCTATCAACCCTTGTAACTCTTGTACAACTTGTGGAGCAATGGATGTACCGGTCTCCGAGCTTCTAGCAATTATTCTTTCAATAGGTTTCATAGTTTGAAAAAATGAGGAGGGGAAGAAGCGAGAAAATTCATACTGTAAATATAAGCGAAAATAAAATTAACACAATAACTTTACTGACCTGAAACAATTTTTGTGCCAGGTTAAAGGTATCAGACACAGAGAAGATGCATATTTTACATAGCAAAAATATATCTTTTGAACTTTCATGTTCGTTTTTCACGGTAGGCAGTGGCGTAGGTAAGGGGGATATACCTTGACTCCACCTACATGAATTAGGGAAGATAGTATTTCTGCAAGAAATGGAGTTATGTTCGGAAGCATACAATTGTTAGTTAAAAAATAAAATTTATTTTAAGGACTGTAACAGCACTATGACTTACATCCGTCCCGATAAAAATGTTTGTTTATTCTAAATATATAAAGGATCGTATTGTACATTCTGTGTTGTAGTATCACAAATAGGTGAATGTGATAAATCACCTTCAGAACAACTAGTAAAATAAAAATTCAAAAACTTGAAAAAGCTGATCAAACGTTTAGACAAGTTTTTTTTTTTCTTTTTTAACAATTATATCAAAAAAGAAGGATTTCAAGAATAATGAAAAATATGGTAATTCCTGTTACCGATAGTATCAACGAGGGTAGATAAGACAAAATTTTAAGTAACATTTCGCACCTATGGATGAAGCAGTTATCGATAATTTCAGAAGATATAACTTTAACAGACACTAGATATGAATGAGAAATAGAAATTTTACAAAATTGGGAAAGTGCGGTGCTATTCTAAGATACATAGCAATGTAGATCTAATACGACCTTTCAGGTCATAAGTGTAGAAGATAAACTGTTGGTAAACTTCAGTTTGTACGGAGCATATAAGTAAATTTGACTTCGGCCTGTCACCATTGTGTGAGTGCAATGTTTGTTAAAATCGATTCGAACCCGCGACCTTGAAGACGTTGGTCTAATGCCTCAGAAAACATGACTACCGCGTTCGGTTATAACGAGAGAAGAATCTAATCATTTAAATCAAACGACTGAAATCTGCAATCAAGTTCCAATTAAGGAATTTGTTACTTGAATATATAGATGCTTTTATACATTGGCGGATTAAACTCTAAGTATGAATAATATGGGAAAGCTCTCTTTCCATTGTTGATAGCTACGTCAATGATGAGTATTTAAGATTAAAAAAATAAGTTTGTTCATATGACCCGGTAACAACCTGCCAAATCTTCCTCTAATATGGTGTTGGAAGAAGAGCTGTAAAAAAGAAGAAGAAGTCGAAATCTAACGAAAGATATTTATCAAATATGATACGTTTTTCTGTTAATTATGAATTCTTCTTTTGATAAGAATGTGACGGTGGTAGCAAATTGCTGGGAAATTTTAAAAATGTTCAAGATATAATGTTACAGTGCCCTGTTGCAATTTAAGTGTATTGTGCAACTCAATGTGGAAGTATTTAAGACAATTCATATTCGACTGATATTGAACTATTTTGGAACATATTTTTCTTATATCCGCTTACGGAGAGAGCATTTTTGTGGCATCATGAAGAGTGTAAATGTATCACCTAGCGCATAAAGAAATTACTAAGTATGAAAACGGATATAAAAGTATTCATGAATTTTAAAGAATTAGCCTAATTTGTGTTCGATAAAATTGTCCGAATTTCTTATCACACGTCACAAGTTCAGATTGAAGGCATGTAATGAATTTAATGCATTGCTAATTTCTTCCCTATTTTACTCGATTGAATAAGTATTTCCCTACGATTAACCGTTGTTCAGATTTTTACAAAAGGAATATTTTCACTTAGTAGATAGAAGCTGTTAATATTGCCAAAGATGCTATTATAAAATTTAAAAGAAAGAAAGAAAACTCACAAGGATTACAAAATAAGCTGCAATAAACAGAGTACGAAGGAATTTATGAAAGTATCTACAAAAATCCAGAAATTTGGAGGAGGTTAAAGAGTGTCTGTATATGAAATTAGATAATAAATAAATAATTACGATAAGTTTACAAAGATGTCGGAATTCGGGAAACGTCTCGGCATGGATACGTCCCTCAGCAGTATGAAAAAAATCATATGGGTCTAGAATATCCAGTACCTACGAAAATCAATTATCAAAAATGATATTACGATAACAAAAGTGTTATCTGAGGCTTTATTGATGTTTCTTTTTATGAGGACACTGAACACGAGAAAATAGACCCCAAAAGTTAACTAACTAACTCTATGCCTTATGAAACTCGCATGTTCATCGCCGCAGTAACAAACGTTCGTCATTAAGTTATATCCTGGGCAATATCAAGCCAGTTTTCATCACAAACACCTACTTCTCGAAGATCTCTTCTAATATTGTCCTCCCACCGACATCTCGGTCTTCCCAATGGTTTCCTTCCATCCAGCCTTCTAACCAGGATAGAATATAATCTTCCTTCTTCCCCCATCCGAGCTACATGGCATGCCCACCTTAGTCGTCGCGATTTCGTTATTTTTACAACATCTGGTGAATCGTACAGTCAGTGGAGTTCTTCATTATGCAGTCTCCTCCATTCTCCAGCCATATCGTGCCGTTTCGGCCCATATATCTTTCTCAAACCCTTATTTTCTAACACACGTAATTTATGTTCATCTGATAGGTCGTACTCCAACTTTCCCAACTGTAAAGTATTACCGGCAGAATAACCGTTTTATATATTTTCAACAGTGGAACCTCGGTATATCGAATTCCTTGATAAATCGAAGTTCTTCCATTCCCCTCGAACCTGCTATCACTCCCATGTGTATTTTTACCTCTATATATCGAAGAACTGGTCAGAAAGACCTCGATATTTCGAATTTTCATACTTGCTTGGCTTGGCACTACACCTCTATATATCGAAATTTTGATTGGAAAACCTCAATATATAGAAGTTCTTTTGATTAAATCTATAATGCTGTACTGTATTTAGACGAAACTCAGTTCGTTCTTTGAATGACAATTGTTCACGTAGCAATCTGTAACCCCACCATTGTTTACAGTTGTTATCGCATGCATTGCTGTTTTCCTCTATCTCCTGAATCTGCTGCGTCATATATTCTCGCTTTTTGTTTCTGAACCAGCGTGTGGCGTTTCGTTTCGCGTTACTGTAGTGGTTGGTATTTGCTTCGCTTTTATTACTGATCCATCGTTGCCTTGCTTGTTTTCGTTCCTCATGAAGCTTAAGGCATTCTTCATCAAACCACGGTTTATTTTTCTGTTGTTTCTTCTCACCTACACGTTCCTTCGCTGCGCTCTTAACTGTTTCACGAATTGTCTTGCACATCTTTCTTACATCAATTTCATTAGTAATATCATCATTATTATTATTACTCGAGTCGGCTAGGATTTCGAACCTATTTGAGAGTTCGAGTTGGTAATCTGCTTTTATGCTCGGATTATTTAATCGTTTAACTTCGAATTTCAGTTGTTTGGATCCTTTGCTTTCTCTGTTCGCGATGCATAACGTTTGTCCCAACAGGCAAATGTGAGGATAGTACCTTTAAAAACCAGGCCTTATCCAACTTCTTCTAAACATCCTTCCTCTACCCTATCCAGGCCTGAACTCAAGTTGTTTACAGGCCACAAATTCAAATTCAAAAATTAATATTTGGACACTTAAGGGGAAACAAGCCATAAGAAGCAATGTTAAAAAACGGTTTCCATAGTTGCAACCAAACGACTAAAATTTAAGAAGTGGAATTTCACTCCATAATAGGCATAACATTAAGCAACAACTTATGACCCAAAAGTTATGCCTATATTTAATATGTAAAGAAAATAAAAATATTTAAAATACTATGTTCGATTTAACTGAGTCGCCGTTAGATGGCATAAGAGGGATCACGTAACGTAGCGGTGCGACATATCTGCAGAAATACGATATAAAGAAACGATCAAAAGTGCAACTGGCGGTCTTACGTGAAAGATAAAACTAGTCTGATTGTGCTAAAAAGACTTTTATTTATCTTACAATTGAAACAACTGAGATTCGTTTCTGACAAAATGTGAGATAAAGCTATCTCACTTTCATACCAAGCAGTGGTAGTCTCGCAGTGTTTCGAACTGCACGCTCTTTGTAAGTGGTTCGGCCGTTCAGTGCCTGTAGAGAAAGTGGTGGAAAAGTATGGCTTATAAAAGAAAACTAAAACAAATGGTATCAGCACAAGGACGAGTAGGGGAAGGCGAAGGTCACGACCATACTGTTACACGACGGTAGTTAAAAAAAAACAAAAAAAAAAACACGAAGGGTGACTTGTGATTAACTGACCAGCCCTTCTCAATGCTAAAAATGTAGAATAGAAGACGGGCTAAGTAACATCACTAAGTACAAATCAATTTTCTTTATTCATTGTATTACCATTTAATTCAATTTCCACTGATTCTAGAACTAATCCGTTGTATATCGTTTTCAGGATGTAGAATTCGCGTTTCTTCAAACAGTATTTTATATCTCTTCAATCGAGTGCTCTGAAACAGCTGACTTTTATGAATAGCCATACTTCAGTGCTCTAACATGTTCTTTCATCCTGCATTGCACTCTACGACCAACCTGCCCACTATAACATGCGCAACATTACACTTAATCTTGTACACTCCCAGCGTCTTAAGTTCAAGTGTCCTTCGGGGTTCTGAGGAACTACTTTCTTCTAGCTATTCTACCATTACATCCTTCCTTCCCAACATTCGACGAACAGTTTTGGGATGAACGTATTGATTTGTCTCCTTTTTCAAATTTCTATCCAATGTGAAAAGCATTTATATATAAAATGCAATTTAGCATGATCAAATATAACCAGCTGTCGTTTCGTTGTTAAAATGTTGTATTTGGTCCAATTCGCCTGTTGCTTACAACCGTCACACTAACCACCTAAATTATGCCATCTACAGAAATACCAACTATGTACACTCAAAAATGTCACTGAAATGCCTTTGTTTTCTTCCCTGATTGTTCATGAACACCATTACTCAACATTAAAATTACGTGAAAATATGGCGCTTCATAATAATTGTTAATAAGGTAAAACAATTTTTAAAAAAAACTGATACCACTATCTATCAAGTAAAGCCTCATTTTTAACATAGGCTATTTTGTTTTGAGAGTAACATCTGCACATGACAAAACAGTTGTTTTTGTTTATGGTGTCCAAATATTAATGTGAGTCACTGGCACATAATCATTAATTAGCTCAATCGCTGCAAACACATTACAGAAACTTCGAAAATTATGGAAGTATCTCCACTTGTGACATCACAAACACAAACAAACAATGAAAACAGTTACAACTGAGAAATGTTTCCTTAAAGCACCAATGAAACGCTGGTACATTCCACCTGCAACAACGATGTCCTGAACAATATCTGGTGGTTACAATCGCGGACTTCTAATTAGCGCCGCAGAACCAGATTCAACTCCTAACACAAATCGCTTTTTACAATTTCGCCAAGTGACTCCTGGGATGATACCTACAGTAATAACCGCGACGCAACCTTCTCATTCTCATCCCACAGGGAACGCGTATAACCAGAGGTATAGTCATAAACTTAGTAGTCCCGGAACGCACTGAGTTTTCTAGTACTTGGGATGTTGTTACCACTACACCGGTACTTATCTCGTACTGCAAGCGGGTAAAATAAAATAATGAGATACATTTATTACAACACTTTTATCTTATATAAATGTAGATAATTAATATCTACATATTTTTCATTATATTATACTATTATTAATGCAAATGTTACAGCTTCTCCATGGTTTTCGTATAATTTAAACTTAATTAATACGCTGGTACTGCTGTAAAATTGTAGAATCTTTCAGAAACTGGAATATGATGCACCAAGCCTACCTCAAAAATCAAAATGGCTATCAATTTACAAAAAAAAAAAAAAAAAAAAGTAAAAATATTACCCTCAACATTTTTGGAACTTTGTTTTCGTTTCGCCTTTTGCGTTCGCATGTCGTAGTTATCCCGGTTCCTTAACCAGCTTGTAGAGCCCTGCACGGGCCGAATTTTTCGGCCCAAGCCCAGTCCAGCCAGAATGTACCTAGGCCCGGCCCAGCCCGGAAGATTTAGAAGTTTTTGGCCCGAGCCCGGTCCTATAAGTTTTTAAAATTCTTGGCCCAAGCCCGGTCCGATAAATTTTTAAAAGTTTTGGCTCGAGCCCTAATATATTTGTATCTGGTATAATAATAATATAATGCATACAAGCCTACGTGAGTGTTTGAACAATGTGATGCGCTTAGATTTGCTAGTCATTTTAATTTCATTCTACAGGATTGCCGTTTCATTTTATTTCTAATACAAAGGATCAAAATAACCCTTTCGCTTTGAACAGTAGGATTACTTGTAGTCGCAGGTTTCTTAAATCCAGCAAAGAAGTAGCTAGTCAAAATATAACTTTTATTTACAAAACAAATTATCAGAAATTTGACCCCACCCGCAAGACCTACATTTGCACGGTATTTAACATCGTAAATAGACTGCTACCCTGACTTTATCCACCATTTCTTCCTGCGGGTCGCTGAAGTGGAGAGAAGAACAAAGACTGCGGTTTCCTTTCATTTTTATATCAAGACTGACTGTTCATCCCCTGGGATCCAGTGGTTGGATTGATCCAGGAAGCTTCAATACGCATATTGTCTTTTGTTATTTATTGAGGGAAGGGCATGCAGTCACTCGTGTGACTGCCGACTAGAGTCAACGTCCCGGTGAGTAACTAATCCTCTATAGCGAAAGTGAAGTCGCTAAGCAACACCAACTGTAAATATTGCATTGTTTGTAATACCTTTCACTCCACGTGACGTGCACACAGACTTGAACATTTGGCTTTATTCCAATTATCGTTTAACGAAAGTAAATAATTATTGAACTGCTTTAAAGAAGTGCAATTAATCAGCTCGAGCCTGACCCGAACTGAAGAGAAAGCAGTGTCGGCCTGCCCCAAAGAAATAGCGGAGCTGGCCCGCCCAAGCCCGGCCTGCGGGCCTAGCCAAGGCCACCTAGATAATAAGGCCTAACGGCTAAAAAATGACGTCACCATCAGAAGGCCATGCAGAGTTCCATAGGATAAATTTTAGTAATTTGTTCACGCGTTTTCTGTTAAAATGTGAAGCTAAAAAGCCACATACATGTCAAGATACTTAGAAATAAAATCCGTATATGTTAAATGATAGTTTCTCTACTGCAATGTTACACAATTGTCATAAATTTATGTAATCATATCAGTTTAATAAATTTCTGAACGTTTAAGGATTATGTAGTAGTGGCATCAAGTAAAAGCTTTCTATTGATAGAAGATTTTATATTTGTGAAGATCTGTTTCCAATCAAATTATGAAAACAATTTAAACAGTAATACTACCTCTAAAAGTTTTATTCATTAATTAATGTACGAGTTATTTAAATTAAACTTACAATTTATACGTGGTCCTAGAGGCAGAAAAATAGTAATTAAGATATAGTTGACTACGAAGTTGTAGCACATGTAACAAAATGTTCCAGATAGAGAACATTACGTCACTAAATAGATTGAACTCAAGATCTCTCCCGCATCATTCTGTCATCTACCATATTTTAGGTTAGGTTCATATAATAGTTTAGGCAGAAACGTAAAATAGGTTTTGAGCAGTAGGATTACTTGTACTAGTCAATGTATAACTTTTAATTTACAAAACAAATTATCAGTTAACAGTAAAAACTAATTTTGTTTATAGATGACTAAAAAGAAAAGCATGAGACGCGCTCTCATATACAGTCACTTTATAAATTCTTCAATTAGCTTGCTTTCCTTTCTAGTCATACATAAACAAAATTATTTTTTACTTTTTAATACGAATTGTTTAAGAAAAGTTTTAAAGTTTGTTTTTTTTTTCGAATTTTTTATTATGTGGTTTCCTACGATTCTTTAACTGGTATATCCCTCTTATATTGTGATTTTACCAGTTATCAATGTGTACGGTACTTCATTGCCATCAAGCACAATTCAGATCATTCTTCAGGAAAACAATGTCCGAATTGTATGAAAAAGTGAGTTATATGCGGAATGCAAAAGTGACAGGAAACACTGACAATGACGAGGTAGCTGCAGCTAGACATGTGGTCGCATCAGCATATGCATATCCAGTTGAAACTGTGTTACTGGGTAGCCTATGGTGTTACTTCATCCACTTCTTTGTCTTCCTAGTTGCCTCACCGTCAGCTACCTTCTGTTTTTTTTAAATGTTATGTAACAAACCTCAAGTTTTGGAAAAGAAAAACAATTGGCTGAACAGAATCAAATCAAGCCAAGCCAAGGAAAGGTCACGAAAGTTTTAAGCTTGAAAGATACGACATTTTTTGCACGCTGATAATTATGAAAACTACTAAACAGTTTATTTACTGATAATTTGAAAACAGAAGCAATTTTTAAAAAATGAATTCAAACTAAAGTCGTTTGTTCACATTCAATAGAGCGTAATACACTTCATGAAATATAATATTTAACATGTGAATAAAAAAAAACTATCTGCCTAGTTCATCATCAGTGTAGAAGTTTGTTAGATGTAGATGAACCTATACATAGTTACAAATTAATCGCAAGATTTCAAAACGACGGGACAAGCAATGAATCAATAAGCAGAACATAATTCCTATTATTCTTTAAAGTGTCTACAAAAATTACGAGCATTTGGATTGATACGATTTGTTTGATAGAAAATATTTAATAAACATAAGACAGAGACCAACAATGATGAATAATCATCTAATACCTATGTGCGAACGTCAGTCATTGAGCACGGAGAATGTTTTAAAACGGACAATATGTTTCTACTAAGAAACTTTTCCTTCTTGAATACGTACCTGTGTCCATCTAGACTGAGTATTTGTGCATATGTACCGTTGTGTTAAAAACAGAGGTGTATTTTCAGAACTGCACCGAAGACTAATAAGTTATTAGACTTTCTTATAAAAAAAAAAAAGTGTACTAAAATTTATAGAATACAATTAACTAACACTATGACTTACGGAACTCGCAAGTTCATCGAAGCGGTAAAAAAAAAAAGTTCGCCATTGTATTCTACTCTGGACAACATTCTGTCAGTTTTCATCACGAACACCTACTTCTCGAAGACCCTTCTAATACTGTCCTCCAAACAACGTCTCCATCTTTTCAACCGTCTCTTTCCCTCTCGCTTACAGTCACGATGATATATATAATCTTTGTTTTTTTTTTCATACGAGCCACAGTGACCTGCTCACTGTAGTCTACGCAATTTCATTATTTTTACATCTGGTGAAACGTATTCCGTGAAGTTCTTCATTATGCAGTCTCCTCCATTCTCCAGTCTTCTAGTCTCTAAACCTTATTTTCAAACACACATAATTAATGTTCATCTGCTAGGGTTATACTCCAACATTCGCAACCGCAAAGTATTAATGGCAAAATAATCGTTCTGTATATTTACAATTTCAACTTTCATGATATTAATCGCGAGGTTAGAGTTTCTGGACTGAGCAGAAATATGCGTTGTCCGATGCTAAGCGACACTTTTTTATTTCTTCCTGACCTCGTTTTTGCTTCTTACATATGCTCCCAAGTATTTAAATTTGTTTACTTTCTCTAGGTTCTCATTCTTAATTATTATCTATTTGCTTCATTCTCAATGTTTCGCCTTATGTATTTTGTTCTCTCTAGACCTGTAGATCTATCTCATCGCACGCCTCTACAAAGTGTTTTGTAGAGCATCTATACCGTCCCCTATTAAATCTACATCATCCGCGTATACGAACAGTTGATTCAAATCATTCAGTGTTAGTCCCTTCTGTCCTCTTTTCTTAAAAACGCATATTCTAACGCAAAGTTAAACAGTAATCGCATATAAGACAATCTTGTTTTAGTTCGTTGCGAATCTAGAAATTATCTGACGTCATATTATCGATCCTTAGTCTGGTTATAAGGTCGCTGAGAGAGATCCTCACAAGTTGAGAAAGATTTTTTCGGAATTCCAAATCGTAACTTTTTTCTTTTGACATAATCATCTTGTTTCTTAAAATCAATAAATAGCATATATAGCTGGTGAACAGTCTCATTGTATTCCCACTTCTTTTCTAAGGTTTATCTCAAGGCAAAAATCTGATGAAATGAGGATCTATTTCTTCTAAATCCATTGGTGATATCCAATTATTTCATTTATGTATACACTTAGGTGTGTTAACAGAATATTACTTAATACTTTGTAACAGGTTGGAAGCATCGAGATTCCGCCATAATTATTACAGTCAGATTTATCGCCATTTTTTGTAAGTCGGAACTATTATTGAGGTTTTCCATTCCTTTGGAACTCTTTTCTCCATTCGTGGTGATTTGAAAATTTTCAATTTCTTTATCAACATTTCGACCTGGATCTCGCTAGGTTCGGGTGTCCACAGTTCTGCAGTACAATTTCAAATTCCTGTTTCCAGTTGTGTACATTAGGAAGTTCGTCGAAATAACTTTCAAACACATCGACAATTTTAGTCGGATACGCCTGAAGATTCACACGCCTGTAATGACCTGAACAAGTAAGTCTTACATAGAACTGAAAGTGATTGTTAACTGACAAATTTTGGTAGCTGTGCGAAAATCTCAACTATTTTTCTGTTTCCCCTTCTGTCACTAACAAATTATGCATATAACTTCGTTGTTGGAATTCTCACTGGAATAATGAAAGCATTCTGCGTTTTTTTAAAGCTTTTGTTTGTGTAAAATTAAATTATTTCATCCCTATATTTAGTGGGAACATGGTATCCACTTAAATCATATAACTTAGCGAAAAAAAACTATGAAAAAATTGGGACTACAGCACTGTCTCCAGAGTCTATATTTTTATTTAATAAGCAGAGCTCAAATCAGAAATACAACTAGGAATAACTCTTAAATGCTCTGCAATGTACTACTCATAAAAATGAAACTACACATAGATATTCGTTCCTTTCTATTGCTCCTTGGAAATTTTGTGTGGGATGTCCTTCTCTCAAATAGCCAGCATTGCTATTTGCAGTCTCCCGCCTGTTCAGCTCATTTAAATTTCCAAGAGGCCATTTACTGCAGGTTACAACATAGAGCATGCATTAATAAAGAGCGCCTGAATTGATCCGTCGAATTCTCCATTGCTCTCCACGAACAAGCGACACGTACAATATCAATCACCATCAAGTTTACATGATAATCCAATAACAGTAGATAATTATGGGGATGGAAGTATTAATATGAAACTAATGTTATCTTGTACGTACATTGAAACAAGTCAATATGGAACATTATCACCGAAATGATAATACTAGTTATGGATGTAACTATTTGCTGTTTGGACTAACATTTAAAAGAAAAAAAAAACTTTTTCAATTTATGCAACAAAAATATGTACTAAACAAATCATATTTTTTTTCGTTTCTGACTACAAATCTAAGATTTTGTTCAGCCTGGTAGGAAAGTAATCCACAAGCACAATTGTAGTGAACTAATAAAAACGAAAGCGCAGGTAATTTTATTAAAAGTTGAAATACAATCTACACAGACTTAACAGGCACGATGGTCACGGTTAGCACCTTCGAATCAACTAAAGACAGATCGAGTCTTTAATTTGGGGACAGAAAGATCCGTTGATAGAACGAAAATAGTTCTGAAAATATAACTAACCTGAAAAACTGTGAGCCACCTCCATCACTCTCATTCTTCAGAAAGATACGCGGCGCAGTCCTGATACAATTAACAATAATGCAAATTGAACGCAGCAAAAAAAAATTATAACAGTAAATATAAGTTCAAAGTGGCAATTAAAAAGACAACTATTTGAGGTTTTCGTGGAATTCTAACAGCATTACGTATCATGCAGGAAAATTTGAAGGTGTGCTGCAACTTGAACTACAAAAGCCTTATCAACGCAACTAAAAAGATATTCATTACTGCTTCTAGTACTATTAAAACCATCAAGTATAACGCATTGCAGCTAAGAGAAGTTGCAAATACGCCATCTCTCTCGGACTGAAACTTCCAGTGATCCCAGCTAGCGCTCGTGCGTAAGTACGGCCCTTTTCATCGCTTTGTCATATAATAAGGCTATTCCGATCAACGCATTCTGCTGTATAATTTTGCTGGGTAGTTTTACAAAACAAGTACATAAAATTAAATAAACTGCGGTCTGCCAAATAGATTGCCAAGCATTCCCAAATAAATTCACACACACACACTAATATGGCTTGCTCTGGTCCGCCAATCAGAATTTTTTAGGTATTTTCCTCAGTCCCAATATGGGAATGCCACGCGATACCTACAACAGAGACCCAGAAGCATTCGCTGTTAAGGGTTTACATACCCAATACTCAACGAGAAGTCCTTCCACTTACGTGGCCGTTCAATGTTCACATTTGTGACTCAGTCTAGAAATGCTAATAAGGAAAATAAAAATAGTTCATCCATTTCATACTTCTGGTTCTTCCGATCATTTGTGCAAATAATATGATATTTGAAATTACATATTACTTAGACGCATATTACTTATTCAGAAGTCATTTACTTTCCACAAAATACTCACATCTACTCAACTTTTATAAACCAGTAACTGTAGCACTTATTTACGAGCAAATTATAATTAACATTTACTTTGGTAACTCAACCAAAACAGAATATCCTAGGATATAGAGCAGCCAGGGCGACATTCTGCTATTTCTTTACTCAATTTAGAATCTATTATTGACAGAAGAATATTTATATTTCCCGATTCTTCTTGACTATGACTTTGGAATTTTTTACTGTTTGAAGTAGCAGTGGCTGTAATTAGCTGCTTCATTACAAAGGTAAACATACGTTAATGTGTACAAGTAGGTTATACTGGTATTTCTTTTGCGACTGAACAAATTTCTTCTTATATGTAGGCAATACTATAGTCTTTAACTATACCAATAATGGAACAGAAACTTTTCCACAGTGTTGACTCCGTGACAACACAAAGAGATCATGAACATTGTTAGAAGTTTAAGGTAGAATTGTGTTTTAAAAATTAATTGGCCATAATATGGAAGCGTGAAGATCTATCTTCAACTATTGTATATTGAAGTGATCATTCAGTCTCCCACACAATGCATATCATGCATTCTGTGTGTATGTTAGAGGTTGGAATCAGCGATGAAACTATTTGGCGCGAAACTTTGATATCTTAAAAATTGTTATAAGTGGGTAATTGGGTATGCTATTAATAGCATCATCCTTAACGGTGGTTGGGCTTTTACCACGTGAATGAACTTCACAAACACTATCGTTGATCAACTTAGAGAGACTAGCGGTAATCTAAACATTACGCTACAAATATCCATCCCATAAGAATACTTTCTTCCTGCATTTCTTTAAACATGACTATCAATTGGATGTTGCAATGCAAACAGTACTTCACTTCACACTTCACAGATGAAATCGACCTTACTGTTTTCTTATCTCGCTGTAAATACAAATTTTACGGCTTCTCTGTTTCTACGAAAAAGAGATAAGCAATTGCAATTGCTCTTACAATTTCCTAATCGTCCTCTCCTTTTATTTGTAAAATCAACTGCTGTTAGCACGATTACCGCCGTGCTTAATCATTGAGATCGTAACCTACACACAGTTTTTCACCCATATACGAAGTACATGAATTAACCATACACTTCTGCGTTTCTCGCATTTCAAAAGAGAAACTTTTCTCGGTTCTGCTTCAGAATTCCGCATTTGTTGTTTCTACACATACCACACACATTTTGAGGATTATCACGTATTGAGAAAATCGTCAGAAATGTAAAGTTCACATTGCTGTGAACACCGCATTCGCAGAGGAACTGATAATACGGTCAAATTAATTATTGGGAACATTCGTATAATCTTTTTCTTAGTCTGACTGACTCGTCCTATCATGAAAATAACACACAAGCATGCCAGCAACCCAAAGTAAGCTTTGAATAGTATTAATCCTACAGAGGATCAACTCAAATAATCTAACCTGATTACTGTACAGTACAACTCCGTTAAGCCGGCCCCCTTTAACTTGGATGTCGGGAAAACCCGGACGGAAATTACTTGGAGCGACAGGCAGATACGACACCGACTGAACTTCTCATGCTGAAGCGGGTGCGAGATCGCACCGCACGCAAGCGTTATTCAAAACTAAAGCAGCTAAAACTAACGAGCTCTTTCTCCAATAAGTAAACTCAATGTGTTTTGCTGTGTAGCCATAAATGTACTACTGTATACACTACTTACAGTAGTTTTTTTTTTTTTTCATTAAAAGGTGATTCTATATACTATTAGTTATCTATTTTTTTCGCTTTACCGATTTTTCGCCACCAAAACCACATGACGCTAACGTGAAAAATTATAAATATCCTCCTGAGAATTATTTTTTCTGGGTCCAAAGAGGTTAAAAGATTATTTTTTTTATATATATATATTTAATACTTCAAACACAAATTTCCTTCACAATAGTCCTTCCGAGGCGTGATGGTTACTCCCACGCCTTCTGTGGTGTTTTGGTTCTTTCCGGGGATATAAGACTATTTCTGTTACTATTGTTAGGAACTTTTCGTTGTTGTATGTTTCGTGCTCTGGGGGTAACACCACCGGTCCCGGTCGCTCCTGAATGAAATACTGTTCAAACGCAACAGTGTATAAAGAAAGGCGCAGTTTCGTTTTGGCGATGGTCGTATGCAATGACCGCATTCAATGTAGTGAGGTAGTTTCGTTCGTGCATTTGACGCGTGCGCGACGCCGTACTATATCTATCCATTTATGTGATTTACTTTTCGTCCATTACAAGTTTAAGATATTTCTGTACACAATATTTCTTACAGTATCAGAATTTTAGACATGATTACAAACAACTATAATAATAATATAAGCAGCATTTTAAATTAAACTCAATTTCATTCAATATAAAGCAATAGTGTTACTTCAAGCTGCTGCAGTACTCTGCTATCATCTGTTGAGCTCGTACTTACTACATAATGCATGCACTCTCTTTCTGGTTTTACCAACAATTTTATAGCATTTTCGTCCAATTCTTGACGTAGCTTTCAAATCTCATCCCTGCTGAAGTTCATTTTTGGCACAAAATAGTTCCAAATTCAAAGAAGACACGAATGTAAACTGCACAATGCTGCAACGCACGCGATTGCTGCAGTTTGACTGGTCTCCGAGGAGTCGTTCCAACAGTTGCATGCGACATAATGTGTCCAATGTACAAACCAAACAGACTCCACTGATTTCCCTTCAACGTGTCAATGCAGTGGCGCGTGCAGCTGATGCTTGCAATCATCTCACAAACGAAACCACCTTAAGGATTAAGCTCTGCTTTGTCCTCACGGGCGCCGGGTCAGGGCGGTTCCGAAGCTTAATTCCGGTAATTCGGTCCAAATCTTGACCCCGTGACACGTTTCAGCTCTGGTTGATACGATACGTAAATGGTGCTCTTCTTCGCCTTATAATGATTAAAAGTTGTTCTTTGAAAAGTGTCTGATATTTCATGCAAAAATGGTTGCTGCTTAAAATAACCTGGATTTCACAGATTTATGGACACAAATCGAGAAAACTTGGATCTATATCACAGTAAGAGCCTTTTATGCATGCGACATTTATTGTTGTGCCGTCGACGACAAATGTCGTTGCGATTTGTAAGTCAACGGAAACAAATGATTGCTTACACTGCAGCAACGACTTGTCGTCTGTGATCTGTCGTGTCCTAGAGATCGTAGTCGGCAAAATGTCGTTCAACCTGCCCTAAGTACATAGTCTTATGGGCCCATTTGTGCACAACAACATTTGCCACATCCCTCGCCTGTCTATAGATCAGTGTTGCCAAGCGACGTTTGGAGTTCATTCAAGTGAGATCAGTGGCGAGTTATAAAGAGAAATGGATTATATAGATACTGAACGATTCATAGACCAAATAAATTTAAAAAAGAGCATCATGTAAAGATTGGTAAGTTTACATTGTTTAGATTTATTTTTCATTTTTGTTTCAAATTATTTACTTAGGATACATAGACTTCCCGATATATATATATATTCCTCTTCCTAAGGCTTAAGGAACGCTAATGTCCAATCCATACATTCACGTCGTGGGGCATGTTAGTACCCAAGCAACGGCTTGGCGAACGAACATGGATGGGCTACTACTAATCAACCCGCATTAGCTGACAGCGTGGTGAGTCAAATGTCAGCACCCCTCCATTCTTTACACATGATGGTACAAGTAAGGAAACATCCTCGGAGGACGGAATGCAGCTGGCAACGGCAGCGGTCAGTCCTGTGCAGGAAGTCAGAGGGTAAAAAATTCCCGGGTTTGGACTGTAGACTGCCAGGACACCGACACAACAACTCGAACGGACCTCTACGTGGCAATTCTCAACTGTCAGACACTTGCAGGAGAGGACAAATTAGAAGAATTGCAGAATGAACTCAAGAGGATTAAGTGCGACATCATAGAACTATCAGAAGTGTGGAGGAAGAATGAAGAACAGTTGGAACTACCGTCGGGAACACGTTCTACTTTAAAGGAACAGAAAATGGAAAGCCGACAGGCGTTGGCTTTATAATTAATAAAGGCCTCAAAGTCACGGATCACAGAATTTGAAGGAATTCCAGATAGAATCACACGGGTAGTAATAAAGATTAATAAGAGATACAGTATGGAAATTATACAAGTGTATGCTCCAACAACCTCACATCCGGAGGAAGAAATCGAAGGCTTATACTCGTACGTGGAGATACAGAAGATAATTCTCAGAAGCCAACAGACTGTTCATTTCCAATGCATTTTTCAAGAAACCGCCCCAGAGGAAGTGGACATAAAAAGGCCCAAATGAGACCAAAAACGAAATAGACTACGTTCTATCGAATACCAGGGAAATTCTGCAAGACGTGTCTGTTCTGAACAGTTTCAAAGTCTCGAGTGGTCATAGGATGGTGAGATGTAAGCTGAAACTAAATACTAGACTTGAGAGAAAGAAGCTTATCAGAGGAAAACCGCCACTTTGAGATCTGGAAAATCTAGGGAAAAACAAACACATTCGAGATAGAACCAAGCAACAGATTTAACGCCTTGGAAGAGTTAGAGGATGAAGAAGACATCAATAGCAGAAATAAAATACTGACCGAGATAATAAGAGAGACAGCCAAGAAAATAGCAGACACCAGAAAGAAAAGAGAGAGCAAAATCTCAGAAGAAACTAAACTCTTGATGAAGAAAAGAAGGGAAATGAAAGAAGAGGAAAATTACATAAAAAGGATTGAATACATAGAACTAAATAAAACTGTAAGGAAGAAAACAAGAGAGGATTTACGAAGATATAACGAAAATCATCTTAGAAATACAATCGAGGAGAACAAGAGCCTGAAGAAAACCAAACAGCAGCTGATGATAGGAAAAAAGCAAATAATTGTAGTTAAGAGACCAGACGGGACCGTAACACGAAATAAGAAATTATGAAAATATTTGAAAATTTCTACATAGAATTGTATTTCTTAGCTCGTCAATACCGAAGACGATCTAAGAAATAAAGACTCAGAAGAAAATGATGTAGATGTCCCTGATGTAATGAAAGAAGAAGCGGATAAAGTACTTCGAGGGATGAAGAACGGGAAGCCGCCAGAAGAAGATAGACTTACACCAGAGATGTTTAAATGGGGAGGTGAGAACATGAAAGAGGAACTTGCGAAATTATTCTCAATGTGCCTGAGGAAGAGAGAAATACCCAAAAGGTGGAATAATGCTGTTATCATTTTGTTGTACAAGAAAGGGGACAAAGAACACGTCGAAAACTACAGACCAATTAGTTTACTGTCAGTTCTATACAATATGTTCACCAAAGTTATTTTGAATCGCATTGAACGGGACTTGGATTTTAACCATGGAAGGGAGCAAGCCGGATTTCGTCGTGGATTTAGCACAATGGACCACATACAAACATTGAATGAAGTTTTGGAAAGGACTAATGAATATGAACTTCCACTATGTTTGGGATTCATAGATTTCGAAAAAGCTTTCGATTCGATCTCCTTGGCAGCAGTACTTAAATCACTTGAACATCAAGGCATCGAAAATGCGTACATCAAGCTACTGCCACATCTGTCATTAGACTACATCAAGAAAATGAAAAATTTAAAGTTGGAAAGGGGGTAAGGCAAGGAGATTCAATTTCCCCAAAATTGTTTTCTGCGGTCATGGAGAGAGTGTTACAAAATTTAAACTGGGATGAAGTTGGAATTAAAACTAATGGCGAATATCTTCATCACCTACGGTTAGCTGATGATATAGTCCTGTTTGCTTCAAATGCGGAAGAACTACAAACTAGAATGGAAGAACTGAATAATGAGAGTTCGAAAATAGGCCTTAAAATGAATTTAAGTAAAACAAAGGTCATATACAATCAACATGCTGCGAAAAGGGAAACAAAGATTAGCGGTGAGACAATAGACATAGTTGATGAGTATGTTTACCTAGACCAGCTCAAAACATCGAATGCCAAGTTGACTGATGAAATAAATAGAAGATGCAAAATGGCGTGGAGTTCGTTTGAAAGACTACACTTTATTTTCAAAATCAAACTACCAATGTGTCTGAAGCGTAAAGTTTATAATCAATGTGTCTTACCTGTGATGACGTACGGCTGTGAAATTTGGACATTGAATGCGCAAACGGCTAAAAGATTGAGAGTCACACAGAGTAATGGAGAGACGCATGCTAGGAATAACCAGAAGGGACGAATGGATTCGCGCACAAACAAAGGTAGAGGATGTAATCAAGACTGCGAAGATGATGAAGTGGAAATGGGCCAGTCACACAGCTAGACGAACAGATGGAAGGTGGACGACAAATGTACTACATTGGATTCCTAGAGAAAAGAAGCGACCGAGACGACGTCCAAATGCAAGATGGGTAGATGAAATCAAGCGTTTTTCAGGAGCTACATGGATGAGGATAGCAGCAGACCGAGATATGTGGAAAGAAAAGGAGCAGGCCTTCATCCAGCAGTCGATAGAAAACGGCTGAATATAAATTATCCCTTTCCACGTGTTGGTACATACTCATCCAAATCACAAACTCTCTTAATTCGCGTGTTCCGTAATACTGTGTGAAAATACAAACTTTCGATGCATGTAATACTAGAAATGAACTCTGGAGATGGATTAACAATTGGTGTTGACACCTGCCAACTGTAGATAGATGCGGAGATAAGAAAACTACGTTGTGTCTGCTAGAAAACTGTTTCAAGATCACCGATATAGGTCTTTTGGCGTGCTCGCTTGTAAAAGTGAACTGAATAATGAATAATAATAGAACATAATTGATAAAAGAATAATGTCCTGTTTTACATCAACACCTAAGTAAAATTTGTGGTTATATTTTCCTCATACTTTTATCAGCACAAAAAATGTGTGTGGTCTGGCGAATCCACGGATTCCGCCAGGATTTTCAATTTAGGGGGTTGTCAGTGAAGTTTTGCAGGGTTTCTATCGAGGTTTGACAGCAAAACATTAAAGTTGGGGTGTTGTCGAGAATTTGGGGGTGACACCCCCCACAGGGTGTCTGGCGCAATCACTGGCCTGTCATGCATTTAATGTTAGACAAGAATAATAGGTTGAACTCATTATTATATCCTATTAAAATAGCGGGCTTTGTGGTGGACAAACACAGTGCGCGTAGGTTTCGTCGGGGTTCTTCCCTTTCCTCCAACTTTCTATCCCACCAGTTCGTCTCATTATCATCCATCCGGCCTGAGTCAAAATTGCCTAAAGGCCTTCAAATAAATGTAAAAATTCATATATTCAATCATACACCAAAATATTTTTTTATTTTATCTCGTATAATTTGAACAGTTTGATAAATGTTCTTCATACAGGATTTGTAAAAATGCCTTTGGCACGTTTCAACAGTATTATTATTTCATTTATCACTAACTTGCAATACGTGAATTACAAGGAGTGAGAAGTTTTGTTACTATTCTATTAGTACTACTTTACATAATTTTCGATTATTTTAATTTTCCGATTGTGAAAATTTAATTCGTTCAAATTTTACAGTAAAAGTAAACCATAATTTGGTCGATATGAATAAGTCATTTCTTATTGTAGCAACGTGGAGAAGGAATGGAGATGATCAGGGGCTATATCAACCCGGGTACTTGCGAAATGTTCATAAAATGCTATTGATATTCTGAAAAAATTAAAACAACGTTTCTCAACTTTCCATAGAGGTTGCCAAATGCCCATCTACAAATATTGCAGAATTGATGGGATGAACGGTCCACCTTTTTTCGCCTTTTTACTGCAATGTATCGATATGCAAAATAGATCACGCATGGATCCATTCTCTTGTAACAAGACTCTACATTCTCTTGTAAAAGATTTGAGTTGAAATTCATTCTCTTGTAACAAGAATCTACATTCTCTTATAAAAGATTTGAGTTGAAATAATCAATCTATGAAAAAAAAAAGATCTGCCTCAGAGCTTCATTGACTTAATTACGTATATTTAATTAAAGGTTGAATATGGGAAATTATACCTCTTCATTCACGTTTGTTCTTAATAATTGAGCTATTTTTAAGTATTTTCTATGAAGTATTATAAGGATCTACATTTTGCTTAGGCAATGGCGTCGATAGATTTTGCTAGTTTTCCTTTGCTATTCTGAGTTTCTTTGTATGACGATAGGGATTTTCCCAATTCTTCGAAACCAACGCTAAAGTCTGTCGCGACAAGTAGACGCCAGTCGAAGTTCCAGTGTATAATTTGTATGATTCTGGATATCAAATAAGGTAATGTGTTGAGTTGTTCTAGTTGAATTTTGAACTCGGTTTGTCCCCACTTAATAAGGCCATAATTTTACTACAATTATAAGCTTTATTGTATCATGAGCAAATTACGGTAGCTCGATTGTAATGCCTTCTACCGTAAGCTAGTCCGAGGAGCGTGTTCCTTCAAATTTTCTAAGTTAGTTACAAGCTGAAGTTCGAGACATGAAGTCCGCGCTGGACGTTTTTCTATAAACCTGCGTTTGTGCAGTGAGGTAACGTAGAAAAAGGACACTATATTGTATAAGTGAGTTTGCAAACTTGCAACGCAAAACTTCCTAACACTTTGTTAATTAATAAAAAAGTGTAAAAGTAACTCGATAACATCAAAATCATGAAAACTGCAATCGCTATTGTAAAATGGGAAGCATGTCTTGATGGTTGTACGTAGTGCATGACAATGATGATAGCGCGGCGGAGTAATACATACTATCATTGAATGTGACCGACATCGTGAATCACGTCGTTCGAACTAACCTAAAGTTGAGACACAACGACGTTAAATAAGTTTAAAGTGTTGTTACAAGTTATTGCAAAGTACTTAATTTGTAATATCGTTATTCGGTTTTATTCAACGTTGAAACATATTTGTGAAGTTATTTTTGTTTGTCATAATCACATGGCATAATCATATGGGTTTGCCATAATCACATGGCAAACCGTGCTACCAACATTTACTGATGTGGATTCAATTTGAGGTGTCTGATGTTCATTACAATTATTTTGGAGCAGTGACAGTGCACCAATTATTTTGGAGTAGTGACAGTGCACCAGTGTTAGTAGTATTTTCTTGTCGTAAAATAATATATATCACGTTATTTGGTTCCTAAGAAAAGTGAGCAGTGTGAACGTCCTTTAGCAATTTTGTCGTCGAGGGAGCAACATTCATTTTTCGTATCCCCTCACTCACCCCACTTTCGTTTCTTCTGCAAGAAACTTTACTGGATTTTTGTTGTTGGTGGTGGTGGTGAACCTGCAAAAACCAGGATACGTGAGCATATATAAAAATACTGGCCAGAGCGTGTGTTATAATTCACAATTTTAGTACATGCTAGCTAGCTCGAAACCGAACTGAACGTATAAATAAACAAACACTTTTTTTTATCTACGAGTTAATTTGTTACGGGTCATGTACTCGCGCGCAAGCGTAATAACATTTCTGTTTGTTTTAAAGAAACTCGTTAACACACTTTCTCATTTAATATGAAAGAGGATTTTTTCCGGTTATTATTGTAATGTTCTTTTTGTATTCTTATTTATTAAACTTGCACTCAAAACGTAGGCAAATGTTTGTCATCCATCCCAGATGAATAATGCATGTTAGAAGTAAAGAACAGTGTAAGGTATTGCTTTCTCGACATCGTTCTGTTTACTAAATTGGGTAAAGGATATAAAATCGATTTCCCTCAGTCTATCACTTCCTAACGAAAGCGCGAGGGCAAGTGATCATATTAAATATTGTGGTTCAGTTGATTGTATCAACGGGGCCCTGTTTGTGATCCTACACGGTTCGGTGTGGAAATGTTGTGATGGCAATTGGTGGTTATTTAACGTCTCACCGAATCTTGAAACCAGGCTTTTAAATCAGTTCCAGCCGCCCAAAACTTAGTCTCTGTATTTAGCGTGTATGGTAGGATATTCGTCTTATGTCATCTCTGAGTAGGCTTTTGCTGTGTAAGGTGACAGGGGGCGAATGAGAGGAGTCGATTACAGGAACTGTGATACTCTCTGCGAAGAGGCACTGGCAACACTAGCACAAACTTTTTGGATGAACGCGAAATGCAACGTACATAAAAAGGTATATCAAGGCGCGAAAACATTGTGTGAAATGAAAGTCCGATAAGTACTTGAACCTCTGATAAAAAATACATGCTTGCCCAACTTCAATTCGCGTTTTGCCGACAAATTTGAAGCAAGCAAGAATGTATTTAGCTATATTTCTCACTCTGAAGGTATTTCGCTATACGATTTTGGAGACTCAATTCGACTGAAAAAGGTGTGGATTAGATATGAAAAAGTACGGTATATACGCACAGTGGTCAAACTGGCTAATATTAAACTAGGGGGAACGCGTTGTTGGGACATTCGAACTCAGTTTTAATGCTAGCTGTGCGGTCTCATATCTGTTGTTTGTCCTATTATAAAAGCTAACCAAGGCCGACCATAATATGAACTTATACATGAATTTCGAGTATACATTTGAAGTAGAACACAAGCTTTAGCTGAAATTGGACACTACTGAATTTATTTAGTTTCACCCAGCTAGAATGATCGTAAATTCAGTTTCTTTGAACTCCACCGCATTCCTCTTTAATTCGACCATTGTATATGCATACAGAAAACATATGTCTATTAAATATCAATTTCAATTTTATGACCCTTAATCATAGAACAGTACTGTAGGATATGTTGCTTCTCTACAAACTATTTAATAATAAAATAGATTGTACTAAATTACTTACATGTTTAAAAATTGGAATCCCGCGTCACGAATCTTTATACTAAAAGTATAAATCTTTATACTATACGGGCAAGCCAAGAACATAGTGACGAAGTCACCTGCATAGAGAATTAGTGCATTGCTGTAAGTAAATGATGAATTACTAGGATATTATTAATAGTTTTTAAACAAAATTCTCTATTTAGAAAACAAAGTTCTCTCCCAACTACCTTCTTCGATGAGGCAAATGAATTGGTTGTGCAGCAGAAGGAAAATATGTTGCCAAGTTGAAGGCTCACGCCATGCTACAAGCAATCTTGTTTGAGTGAACAAGGAAGCTCTAAATAGCGAACGGTAGGTGACGAACGTACAAATCACGTTTTCTTAAGAGCGCAATAAGAAGTTCATTTTCTGATGTAGGAAATATTTATCAAGCGCAAGTAAGGAAGATTACAAATGAATAATCCTGAATCAGTAGGAACGCAAGATAACACCATTTTACAAAGGAGGAAGGCTATAAAAAATATGCTTCATATTTTCGAATCTAGAATATTGTTTCTTTCAGTTGTTGTGTTGTTAAATAAAATTAAGTACGCGTACGATTTAACTGAATTCACGTAAGTTCATATTGTATCGAAATAAATAGTTACTACTCTGAAATTGCATTCTTATACCTTTTATTTTGTTGATGTCAAAGGTTTCCTTCATCGTCTTTCATCCATTAGATTAATATTTTTCCGCTCATCGCTAGAGAATACTACTGAAAAAAACACACTCCACTTCTCCAAACTCAAGCTTATTTAATATATATATTAAATAAGAAACTAAGGACATAATATTCCGCCTGTCCTTGTATTTATTAAGTGTATACCAGGCTACCAACCGGTCAAAGGAAGAAGTTGAGCTTTTCCTTAACTACGAAAGGAAAAGGAAGCAGAATTTATAATCTAAATTAGATGACAGATACGGCATGCCAAGTACAATAGAGTGAAGTCACACACAACACGAAATTGAATGAAATTTTGTCAATGTTTATATATTTGGAAAAGGGCATACTTTTATCCTCAGATAATCTCGCATGAAAGATATAATACAAAAATAATTTTCGAGATTGAGTCTGTCATATAACCTGCGTATAAGAAATTGCAGGAATTCCTCATAATGATAAGTGGTTCATAGTAGTAAGATCAACAAATACCACTGAAAGAAGACACTTTATACCCCCTCCCTTTCTTATTTGCCGTCAGCTATTCACTTTTGACTTCTCCGGTTTCGTGTTGAGCTTGCTTGTTTCCAAGAAGCGAACAAGCTCTCAGATGCCGTGATTCTGCTTCGGACCATGTGCATTCCGTCACGCTAAATGCCTTCGTCGTGTAGTCCTACTTGTCAGGAAAAATCACACATTATCTCAGTCTGTGTACTGAGAATGGGCAACTGCTGAACTATGTTCAAGACAAAATTATACACAGCAGTAAAAAACAATCTATATACTTGGATTACCGGAAGAAGTTCCGTCATACTGTTGTACAAATGTTCTCGTTTTTACAATTCAACTAACAGAGAAATCAAAACTAGCTCAATTCTACCTAAATTGGACATCATCAGTATTGACAAACTACTACACTGAAACCTCGTTCATCTGGAACGATTTTCGA
This sequence comes from Lepisma saccharinum, assembly GCA_022664845.1. Taxonomy (NCBI): domain Eukaryota; kingdom Metazoa; phylum Arthropoda; class Insecta; order Zygentoma; family Lepismatidae; genus Lepisma; species Lepisma saccharinum. The sequence goes on from JAGDQP010007055.1 coordinate 42,277, forward strand.
AAATAATAATAATTTATCGCCAGTTTCAATATACATTGTATACAAGGGAGCGTGTCTAATTTCACGCAGTGTAAATGTGCAGTGTTGTACTGTATTTGCCCTCCTCTACCTGTACCTCAATAATACTAAAACTATTTTGTTCCTGTATTTGCAGGTGTTGATAACGTAAAACAGTCGTAAATCTGGTTTATCCGGCGGTTCCATCAAGTCCGGATAAACGAGGTGTTAGTGTACCTTGTTTAAAAAAATACGAATCCCAAGTAGGAATGAGATCAAATGTTATCAATAAATTAAAGAACTGAAAAGAAAAGCCAGGTTTCCCAACGAAACTCCAAAATTTTACCTAATCTGCAACAAAACCATACAGAAAATGTATCATACCCTCTATTATTTATATAATACTGAACCTGCCCCAGTAGGCCTATACGTTTTGAAACGTGTCTCTACATTAGGTCTCCAAGAAATTTTACACTACTGATTTGATTCCTTTAGATTTACTTTTCGAGTCCTCTCTTTTAGCTTAACTTTGTATCTACTTCAAGATTTTGCTTCTCTTGAATATAAAGAAACTCTTAATCGTTGCTTAATAAGTTCACCAACTGAGTAGAAATATTGCTTTTTGAAGCAAGGCTTCAACGAACTCTTAAACATACTAATGTTTCTTTCTTTAATATTCGACAGAACATATAGCCATGTTCCTGAATATAATAAAACACACTACTTTCTATAAAATATTTATAACGAAATATAATTAAACACACAGAAGAAGATTTTCTTTTTATCTTGTATCATACTAGTATATCCATTTTCAAAACAGTTTGCTCATTAGAGGTACGATCTTCTTACGGGTATTAACATAAAAGAAGCATTCCCAGTTGTTTCAAAATGCTACTAAAATTTAATTAGTTTCGCTTCCAATCAACTCACGTCTCACAAGTAACAATTTCAAGTGGACACTCAAATCTGTAGAAGAGATATACATATTTAAATTCAGCATAAACAACTGAGTTTGTGTGTAAAATATTAGGTGCCAGTGGTTCAAGAGAAATTGTTGATACAATAGTCAGATTCTTCTCTGTGGAGAGTGATATAAAAGTGTTGAAATACCATTATATTTTTTAATTGCTGAACGAAATGGAAAGCAAACACACAGTAATGGGTACTGGGTGAAAGGCGCTTTTTTGGGGAGGATATATTCTTAATGGCCGCCATATTTTGAATCTCGATTGATTTTCTTAAATGGGAAGGGGGTCATGTAATATGTCATTCTGGGCTAGAATTTTACGAGGAATACGATTCTGAAGTCACTTTTGCTGTAAATGTAATAATGTGCGAGATAAGAGTATGTGACTTGGGGGGGTAATGATGCAATAGCCTAGAAGCACATTTCTTCTCGAAATAACGACGGAAATGGAACAAAATGCGTACGATTGTCCTATCGATATTGATTTGTACGCATTTGGGTTTCATTTCCGTAGTTATTTCAAGGCAAAATAGGTGTTTCCAGACTACAGCATCATTACCCCCAAGCTAGCGTCACATACTCTTATCTCTCACATTATTACATTTATAGCAAAACTTACTTCAGAAACGTATTCCTCGTAAAATTCTAGCCCAGAATGACATATTACACGACCCCCTTCCCATTTAAGAAAATCAATCGAGATTCAATATGGCAGCCATTAAGAATATACCCCCCACAAGGAAGCCCCTTCCACCCAGTACCCACTACTGTGTATTTGCTTTCCATTTCTTTTAACAATTAAAAAATATAATGGTATTTCAACACTTTTAAATCACTCTTCACAGACAAGAATCAGACTATTGTATCATCTTGAACCAATGGCACCTAATATTTTACACACAAACAGTTTCTCACGCTGATTTTAAATATGTATATCTCTTCTACATCTGATTGTGAGTGTCCACTTGAAATAGTGTTACTTGTCAGTTGGAATATCAAGATTATTCGGAATATCAAATTTAGTCCCGTACAATACTCTGTTCATCTCTATGATACGCACGTACAAGACAGTTATTTTCTAGCAACTGCACTGATAAGTGTCTCTTCTTTCAGAGAACATACAGTGCACAATGTTCAAATTATAAAACTAAAATACATCTCACCTAAACTCACCACAATAAGCATAGCACATACCACAGTATTCTGCACTTTGAGTAGTGTTATGATGTTATATATGAGGTGTTCAGAAACCAAGGGAACTTTGTGTCACATATATTTCAGATTATCAACGTCTCTTGCATCCCTTGGCTTCTGGAGTCTACATGCATATTTCGAACTATTATGTGTGTACGCAGAGCAGTAGTACGAGCCACGCCTGGTGGGATATGGCATTAAAATTTAGTCCCGTACACTGCGTAAACTTGAGGAAACTAAAATACTGATATCAATTACACTTACTGCTTTTCATTTAAACTAGGTTACGTATTAACTTACGATACATACATAGTACATCGTGATCTGGAAAGCCAGTCATCTTTACTTTCGATTCAAATTTTGTCAATCGGGTTGTTCTTTTATTACTGATGGCATATTCTGTGAGTCAACGATGACTTGTAAAAACTTCCGTTAAATAACTCGGATGTATGAAACACACGTGTTCTCAATTAATACTATTAAAATCATTTATATACGTGCAAATTGCCGATCTGAACTTTTCATACAACTTAAGAATAAATTTTGCTGAATGTTACTTGAAACCAAATACTAATTAAGCTTAATTATCACCAAAATACATGAGATACGGTACGTACTATTGTTACGTGCATTCTGCAGAAACTGTGTATTTACAGTTTGAAACAGATTAGTATTACATTTCACTGAACCTTATTCGATGCAACAAAGTATACACTGTAAACTAGTATAGGTACAGTCCTTTAATATTTGAAAAATATATCCTGTACACCTCTTAACAAATCATTTTTTATCACTTCTTGTATACTTTTCTCTAACCTCCAACCCACATTTAACATTTGTTGGTATAAAAATTGACACTTCGTAACACAAGTTAGAGCCTTAGTAGCAAAGAAAAAAGTAATAAAGTTGTCAGAAGCGAGGTTAGAACCCGGATCAGCTCGGTGACAGCCAGCTACGAAGAACACAGTAAACTGGTCACTTTTCTAGCTATACACTGAAGAACTCTGATGCAGAAACGAATGAGGTGGATACTATATGTACAAGTGCTTAAAAGGTAATAATTAAAACACAAAACGTATACTTCTTAAGTATTGTACAATACTAACAATTTGAGAAAAGACGTCTACTAACTGTGTAAACTAAGACATTCGATACTTTCTTTTCACTTCCATGTAAATAATACGTACAATACTTCTACTGAATGTGAAGTTTTTCTCGATACTTTTTTTCAGACTGTTCTTCAATGTAAATAATACGTTTCATACTTACACGGTATGTAAAATTTTACTCAATATTTTTTTTAGTTTTCTTCAATGTAAATAATACATAAAATTTTACTCGGTTTTTTTTTTTCAATGGTGTTGTTCAATGTAAATAATAGTACAATGCATGTATTATATGTAAAATCTAATGATGGGACAGGAGGTACTGTTTTCCTATCATCAACGCTTCAACTTTATTAAAGAGCTTCCAATTTTAACTATTTACATTCCATCCACGGAAGCAACTAGGACACCAGGGCTGTATTGCATCTGGAATAGAAATGCCAATTTTTCTGATTACGGAATTATGAAATCTACTTATCGGACTTGGAAACAACTCAGCTTTCGAATTAAAGTACGCAAGACTAAAGAGTGATTTAAAGTTGTTTTCCGTTACCCCGTCGGTTTAGTATGCTAACTTGTAATCAAGGCGTCTCGGGTTCGATTCTAGGAGGGAATAATACGTGAAAGTGTAGTGTTTGGACACATAGTTTGAAAAAGCCTTTTGAATGCTCGCGAAAGAGGCTCCAAAGTCACAAAATTTTAAGAGACTATTATTTCAAAGAGATATAGACAGTTTTGAAGAGTGTCTTTGAAGAAAATATATAAAACAGTGCATTCATTCAAAAGTAGCAAGTAAATTATTCACTGCTGTCCCTTACCAGTATATTCTGAAACTTGAAAGGGGAGCATCTTAACTATAGGCGTCGGAGATCTGGAAAGACAAGAGAATGTCTCAATCTAAGTTTTTATTGATATTTTATGTTCAACCGGGATCTTCCCTTTCCCAATACATAAAACACGGGAACTTCTTCCTTTGAAGCGATTTTAAAGCTTTGATTCTGAGATGTAAACTATAATGCTTTACCACGGGATTATTTTCAAAGAAAGATATTAGTGTTACAAAACCAAAAGTATAGAGTTCAAAATTTCAGGTACCGATCGATACCGATACCTTGCAGATATCGAAAGTATCGAGGGCTCATCTCTACTTTCAATTTATACCTATAAAGCTTAATAGCAAGTCATCTCAAGGTTGTGTGAGGCCTCTGGAGACTAACAGATTCGAGTCCTGCTGCTTGCCATTCTCAGTTTTACCTGGCAACTGAAGGTTTCTGAATAAAATAAGGCACTGACCTGTACCTTCCCCATCCTTGGCCCCTTAGAGTAGTCGTCAAACGATCTCATCCGTCAAGACCTGTGCCAAGATACTATTAATAACAAACATCAGGGGACGTTTCTTTCCGAATTGCCTTCCCTGGATGTTATCCTATCATGTTGGTGCTGTTACCGCACAAAATACAGTAGAGTAAACAACTGAATGAAAAATTGGTAACAGCTGGATTGTATTCCCTGAGGAAAGATTTATTGCCGCCTTGTTACGTAAGTGTATGTTTGGGCAATAAAATAAGAGAGTTTCGTATATTT
>JAGDQP010007055.1:47224-69177 GCA_022664845.1 Lepisma saccharinum
TTTTTTTTTTGTTGTTGTTGTTTTTTCAGGCAGCAGTATTTATTGGTTTACGTTGCAGAAAATCAATATAAGCAGGATTGAAGTTAATGATAGAACGTCAAGGCATTTGTCCTGCCGGTAGGACGATGATGTTTCCTGCTCGCAATACAACGGTGTTTAAATGTGTGTCCTGCTGGTAGCACACAAACATATTGCCAGTATGCATGGGCGGATTTAGGAGAGAGACCCTGGAGGGGGGAGGGGGCATTATTTTAAGGGTGAAAACTATTCTGAGGGTCATTTATAGCCATTCTGAAAGGACTTGGGGGGAAATGCTCCCCCGTAAGTCCGCCCATGCCAGTAGGACGGTAGTACTGTTATATGTTGTGAAGACATATTATTTTTCAGTGCTTGTTATTTTATTTTCCAATACTCAATTATGCGTTCAACAATGGACAGGGTTTGAACGCTGATAACGAAAGAATGATGACGTCACCTTGCACCATTTAAGTTTTCGCTAGAGCTTCTGTATGCCCACTTCCCCCTAATATGGAAGCTAATTTTGTCCTGCTGCCTGTACGCGAAACCGTTCATTACACAGTTTCTTTACGTACTACCGGCAGGACGCAATGTCTTTCTGGTAGGACGCTTGGACGTTCTTAAATATCATTAAAGTCCTCACACATTCATCCCAATTTACTACTGCTTTGTTTTCTTGCAACCTTACGAGACAAATGATGGGATTATTTATGCATTCACTGCCACACTGCTACGCTTCCTATATTTTGACCCTGACAAACATAAGGAATTAACTAAGGACATATGAACTGAAGTTATTTGGTACAGTTTGTAATAAAATAATAATAAATCTAGGGAATTGAAGAAATATTTTAGCTTATAGGCAGAATTTAAGTTCCCAGAGATAATATAACTTCGAAAAGATTTTACAGTAAACTGGAGAACTATGAATTCTTACTGAAATATACTCCCACTCGGTATACAATATGTTAATTTTTAATTACGATATTAATTAACGAAGACATCTATTTTTAATCATAATTAATATTCGCAAAAATAATATCCGCATAATATCTTTAGCTCAAAATTTCGGGAAATAACATGCTTCTATTAAAGGGCAGAGAGATGTTTGCTTTAACTAGTACATCATGGTTTCACCACAAAAACTCGGGGCATTGCTCCAAGCCTCGCACCATACTACTGTGAAAATATTATATACATACAGATACTGTAACAAAAAATACTTTATGTTATGTGCATATTTGAAAAGAGTCTTATATATCCATAATGTAAACGAGAAACTACATTTTTTATGTTTCTTCTAAAGAGCCTCTTGCACTAGGGCTCTGAGAAGTATTATTTCAAATTACCGTATATCATAGTGTAGTCACGTCCCACGGCTCCGTTCATGCTTTTTTGAAAGAAGCTATCGGCACGTAAACAGTATGGGGGCCATTTTAAAATCTGAATTTTAAAATATCTGGTGTAGTAAAAAGTAATCCATTATTTTGCCATGGCTTCAGTGATCTGTATCTCGCGTTGTATAAGTCCGATCGGGTTCAACGAGATGGCGTTCAAACGATGAGATTGCGTACTACAAACACTGTTCAGATAGTTGTGATGAGTTGACTCAGTGTTGTGTGAGCGCGCGTCAAAATGGACACTAGCAAAGAGAAAATACGCTATATTTTACAGTTTTTCTTCGATAAAGGCGAAAACGCAAGCCAGGAGGTTGCAAATGTGAATAGTGTTTATGGTCCTGATACTGTAACAGCCAATCACGCGCAATATTGGTTTCGTCGATTCCGTTCCGGTAATTTTGACGTCAAAGATGTACCACGCACTGGAAGGCCAAGTGTCGAAAATGTCGATAAAATCATGGACATTGTCGCGTCCGACCGTCATGTAAGCACTGTTTCGATTGCCCAAGAGCTAAACATTGCACAAAAAACTGCGTGGAACCATTTGCATAAGGCTGGATACACACAGAAGCTTGATGTATGGGTGCCACACGAGTTAACGCAAAAAAAAAACCCTCATGGACCGAATTTCCATCTGCGAATCGCAACAAAAGTGACCCATTTCTGAAGCGGTTGGTGACTGGTGATGAAAAGTGGATCACTTACGACAACGTCACGCGAAAACGGTCGTGGTCGAAGCGCGGAGCGCCGGCGCAAACGGTGCCCAAGCCAGGATTGACGGCCAGGAAGATTTTGCTGTGTGTTTGGTGGGATTGGCAGGGAATTATCTACTATGAGCTGCTCCCCTACGGTCAAACCCTTAACTCGGAACTATACTGTCAACAATTGGACCGTCTGAAGGCAGCAATCGCTCAGAAGCGGCCAGCTTTGGCCAATAGGAGAGGCATTGTGTTCCACCAGGACAACGCCAGGCCACACACATCGATAGTGACTCGCCAGAAGCTCCGGGAGCTTGGTTGGGAGGTTCTTATGCATCCACCTTATAGTCCGGACCTGGCACCGAGTGATTACCATCTGTTCCTGTCCATGGCGAACACGTCTGCTGGTGAAAAATTCGCTTCAAGAGAGGCTTGTGAAAATCGACTGTCTCAAATTTTTGCCAATAGGGACAAGGGCTTCTATGAGAGAGGCATCATGATATTACCTTCCAAATGGCAACACGTTATCGAACAAAACGGCGCATATGTGACCTAAATCGGATCATTCTAACTGTGGTAAGTCAAGCCTTCAATGTCATGCAAAAATAATGGATTACTTTTTACTACACCAGATAGGTTACAACGATGAAAACTGGCTGCTTGGATACAAGGATAACCACACTATGTTTCGACTGTATCGAATATGTATACTCAAAGCTTGGTGCGGACTGCGGATACGTCGAACTATGCGCAGTAATTTTAAATATTTGATTTTTAAAACTGACTGGCAACATTAAACATAAAATACTTTTATAACGTGTCTCAAGTTTGGCGTTGATAGGTTAAACGATATGGAATCAATTGAATTTTTTTTTTGAAATTGGTTGGCAACACTGACAACTGCGGCACCGGAAATACTCCCATGAACTGTCTCAGTACCTAATGCGCATATGTCAAATTTGGTGTAAATGAATGCGGATATGTTCAACGCTAACAAATATAAAATATAGAATCTCTATTAATTGGCAACACTGACAAACTACGGCGCCTGGAGTGCCTGTGTGACCTGTCCCAGTGCACATGTATGCAAAATTTAGTGTACATCAATGCACACGTGTAGATTTGTATTAATAAAAGCATTTATATAAGCTTAATTTGAAAATAGGCTGGTTAGACTAACAACTGGGTGCTTAGGTCGGAGACCCCCAAAACCTTCTTCTATTGCGTTGAATGGCTAAGTTTGGGGCAGATACGGTATGGAAAAAGTTTGGGGGGGATGAAAGTTGGCAACACTGAGAACTGGGCAACCCGGAATACCTTACGTATACCAAAAAATATTTGTAATCTTACAGTATCTACGGTTTATATTGTATTTCGTCTTAATTACCTAAACTTTAGAGAGAAAAAAGAAGGCTTATGTTTGTTTTGTTTTTTCTAAAAAGTTTTGTTTTTATTTACAACACTAACCACAGCTTATTTATTATGAATCACAACCGAAATATAGACATCTAAGCAAGTTCCACAAGATTGAGGAACCGCGGTATTTAACAAATATTACAAATAAACATATGCAGCCTGTGCAGTGTTCTTCAAATGCAACTTCAAAGTTTAACAATCTCTAATACTTGTAAAACTTCATCATGATTAACTAATTACGATAACCAAAGTCTATGATCTCCACTAATCTGGTGAATAATAAGATGTAAGTCATCTGAAACATATTTACTTTTAAAATGTATTCACGCTGTAATCATCTAGTCAATTCGATAAACTACTACTTCCAACAATTTAAACACAACTTTCTTTTTCTTATTAAAAAAAATAAAGTGTACATGCATTTAGAAAAAAACATGGTGAGATATCTTAAAGTAATTTAACATTTAGAGGAGAACTGGAACACGGCACACAAACTGGAATGAACAGTATGGAAAACAACTTTCCTTTACAATTAACGTTTCGAGGGAAATGTCACACATATCGTTCTACACTGATACTTCTCTAAAGAATGCTCAAATCGACGGTGACGGCACGCGCGCACGCGACTATCCTACATTTCAAATTAAATAACTAATCACTTGATTTGCTGCGCGCCGTCCTGTCTGGTCTTCTGCAGAATACCTGTCGCCCCTGATGAATAACCAAGTAAAGAATCTCTATTGGGCTGGAGCCAAAGCACACTCTCTCTTCCGCTCATCGAGTAATGCATTTTTTAAAATTTATTTATGTAGTTTACATTGGAAATACTAGTCATATACTGTCGTCTAACACAGTCTTCTTTAATCCGAATTGGTATACCTGATAATATATGACGGCCATCACGCTGTTCTGAAGTATTTGCGCATATTTTTACGTTATTTATATGCAATATATTATTATTTTATTAGGATCCGTTCATGTATTACGTATGTACATGTTTAGTCATTCTAGACCTCTCCCCTTGTAAGCAAAAACAGATACCACGATGACCTCCCCTTGTGCTTATGCAAAACTTGTCAAATACTTCAACTACACCAATATGTTATTTTGTTTATTTATATATATATATATATATATTTATTTATTTATTTATTTATTTTCTTTTACATTTCTGTGTAAAAGCTTTTTAACGCACTAACACTTGGATGGGTTAGCGGAAAAAAAAAATGTCGGATATGTTTGTTCCCTTTTTAAACGCCAGCCTTTGGAACAAGCCTTGAACCAGAATCTACGTACAAGTGGGCAAACTGCCGTCTTTCCTGCCTCCCTCACTATATTTAATTAGTGTTCATGAACCATTAAAAAAAATCCAAGCAAGTTTACAAGTTTGCGAAACCCAACACTTTCAAGAGACACAAGACACATTTATTCCTACAGAGAATCTCGCATATGTTCATACTATTCAGGACATTGTCAGATACCAGCTTATGCAATTTGTTAGTTTCCTAAAGCAGAGACTATCAAAATTAATTAGTGATTTCCTTCCTCATACACGGAACATGAAGTTGATAAGTGCATTAGTAAAATTTTGTAACACATTTTGATTTGTGCCTCCGATCGCTGATTAAAAATGTCCTGCGTTTCTTTCTTTCTCTCTCTCTCTCTCTAATGATGTTCACAAACGGTTATTAACGAGGTATAGAGCGCGTTAACACGCAGAAAAAATAAATGTAGGCTGCACAATTTAACTTAGTTGTTTCTTAGAAGCAGAAAAAAAGTACGTTCGCATCTCATTAAGTAATTACGTAAGCTCATTGTGCAATCAAGACATACAAAAGAAAGTCTCAAATACAAGCAATACATTCCATACATTTTTTTCAGTACACACAAATTCTGTATACAAGTGGTCAATGTCAGATTTCATCATCGCAGACAAGCACATGAATCGTGTGCAGAAGCTTTTTATTTACTTCTCTCCTGTTCAGGGAGAAGTTAAAGTATTACCACATATAAGACACAATGATCTTCACTCCCATATATTTATATCGGAGTTACATTCGTAAACAATTATCTAAGATTACGTAAGGTAGTGAGTGCTTTAGCAAAAAGAAAGAAAAAATATAATTTCTCAGCTTTTCAAGTCATACCGTTGACCCTACGAAAGAATAAAAAAAGGTTACGATAATTCAAACAGCCGCTACCTAAAAACGGACTTAAGACAGACTAGAATTTATTTGTGGCCTTTTAGCATGTTTGACTTGGGTTGGGGCGAAATAGGTAGAACAGTGTTTTTTTAATTGCCGGTCCGCGAAACTATGGAACCGGTCCTCGGCAAATCCATACATTTGATTATTTAACAATTACTTTGTAGTTTTCGAAAGTTCAAAAGTGAGATTAATGTTCATATTTTCTTTGGCATCTTTTGAACGTCAAATAAGTCTCTAACCTACTGGCACCTTCCCAGTCCCTGTACGTTTTCCCCTGTAGCTTACCGGTCCGTGAGTATTAAAGATTTTAAAAACATTGAGATAGTGATGGGCTGGCATTCGCCTAGAAACTGAAGAAAACCCTGAAAAACGATAGTCCGGATGGTCGACCGTGGAGTTGAAATCCGTGTATCTACCCACTACCGATTCGAAGTCCTCGAAGTTACCGCCTGAACCACAGGGGCTGAGTCAATTTGAAGTTAATCTTAATTTTACTTGAAGCCTTTAGGCAACTTTGACACAGGCCGAATGGATGATGGGAGAATTGGTGGAATAAAAAAGTGGAAGGAAACGAGAGAGTCCCGGTATTTGTCCATCACAAAACCCACATGGCATGAGCTGGGATCGAACAAAGAACCCTAAGCACCAGAGGTAAGCGCTCTACCACTGACCCACCGCGGGGGTGGGTTAACTGGAAGGAGATAACTGTGAAAACTAAATTAATGTACCGGATGCCAGTTATGCTGTTTTCCACTCGTAATGCGGCTCTTAAACTTCCTTATCATACAAACTGTTCGCGCTGCTAGTTGTATCCACAACTGGAAAAACCTGCCTGCCAATGTTGAGGAATCTGACAAGAAATCCTATTTTCAACAGACGATTACAGTATACAGCTCAGCTATCCAGCTACCACATACGTACATGGTGAAACAGATGCGATATTTGAATTTTATTTAAGATTTTAGGCAACTTTGGCTCAGGCTGTGTGTACGTAAACTATGTGTACGGTTTTAACGCGAGTGAATATGCGTATTTCGTGATTGTGCAGAAACAGTCGCATTTACCGGGTCGTGAAGAAGAAGGTTATGTGTCTCGTCTTGCACGAACTTGTATCAACGACGCGAATTATGACAGTTATACAGAAGTTACTTTACAGTGTTTATCCATGGATGGCATGAATTATAATATCATCAGGGACGCTAAAATGACAATGGCCGGGCCCGACCTTGCCCAGAACCTCGGCATTGAACCTGGTGATCCAGTTTTTGTAGGTGTGTTTGGTCCCAGTCGTGGAATCACAAACAAGCCACAAAATCATTCTGTTGTGTGCGTATATAGCCTTCAAGATATAGAAATCAAGTTCAACGAAAATATTCATATGTGCTTTAATGGTAGCATAAAATACAGAAACATGGGATACATTTCAGGACCTCCTGAATTATTTACCTTTAATCCTGAAACACCCTGTATACATTCATATATATTGTAAGAAGTCAGAACGCCATAAAGAATCATACTGAGTTGCAGCAAACAATTTTGTTTTTAATTCCGTTGTAATGTTTTAAAACCATTGAAGATGTGCAGAGTATTTGTTGTTTCAACGCTGAGTGTCGTAATTCGTGTGTTCCGTTCACTGTAGGTTGTTACTTATTCTCGTCCTAAAGGTAAATTAAATCTCGAGATTTTTTTTTTTCGAATTTGTTAAATTTTACTATTGGCCTTTAAAATGCTAAGTAGCGAAATGTTCTTTTTCAGTGTGTGAAAATATTCGTTGCTGTGTATACATAGTAACATTTTAGTCCTACATCGTATATACACTATTGAAACATTTAATTTATCTGATTGACGTACAACACATGTCATTGTCAGCGACGGTCAAGTCGCGCGGAAAAGCGCACTGGCGGAGGCTTGAAGAGGTACTCCGCTCATAAATATACACCAGTCAGATTTCAGATTGTCAGCGGGCGATTACCTCAAATGGTGATGCGTTTCATATTCCATATTTAAAGTTATACTTCTTCTTCGTATATTGTTTTCTCTGTTGAATGTGTACAGGAATTTTGTTAGTCGAATGTTGTTAAACCAAACACCGTGTGCGTGGATTTTCTCGGGGTTCTCCCATCATCCATACGGCCTGAGTCAAAGTTGCCTAAAACCTTAAATAAAATTCAAATATCGCATCTGTTTCACCATGTACGTACGTATGTGGTAGCTGGATAGCTGAGCTGTATACTGTAATCGTCTGTTGAAAATAGGATTTCTTGTCAGATTCCTCAACATTGGCAGGCAGGTTTTTCCAGTTGTGTATACAACTAGCAGCGCGAACAATTTGTATGATAAGGAAGTTTAAGAGCCGCATTACGAGTGGAAAACAGCATAACTGGCATCCGGTACATTAATTTAGTTTTCACAGTTATCTCCTTCCAGTTAACCCAGCCCCCACCCAACCCCGCGGTGGGTCAGTGGTAGAGCGCTTACCTCTGGTGCTTAGGGTTCTTTGTTCGATCCCAGCTCATGCCATGTGGGCTTTGTGATGGACAAATACCGGGACTCTCTCGTTTCCTTCCACTTTTTTATTCCACCAATTCTCCCATCATCCATTCGGCCTGTGTCAAAGTTGCCTAAAGGCTTCAAGTAAAATTAAGATTAAATTCAAATTAACTCAGCCCCTGTGGTTCAGGCGGTAACTTCGATGTTTTCAGGCTTCTTTGCAGAGATATACTTACAGAAACGTTCTGCCACGGTGACAAGTTTGACCCACTAGCACTACACAAAATCACTGCGAAAGTGAGATAACATGTTACAGGCCGCAGCGGACGAACTTCGTCGCGACAGGGAGGTACTGCGCCAATGTACACACACAATCATTGCTGGTGCGGGCCCGCAAGTGTATTGAGGTTAATGGTGACATTTTCGAACACCTGATCTGACACTTGTACATTGTAGAGGTGACCTTAGTGTCCTGTAACATGTTATCTCACTTTCGCAGTGATTTTGTGTAGTGCTAGTGGGTCAAACTTGTCACCATGGCACAACGTTTCTGTAAATGTATGTCTGCAAAGAAGCCTGAAAACATATATGTTTACATGAGCTTTCTTATGTACTGGTCATGTACAATCACCTCCTGAATTATTTACCTTTAATCCTGAAACACCCTGTATATGTCATTTTGCGTACACAAACATGGAAAAGAGAAAGTAAACATGACAATTTTTCCTACTTTCGACATCTATTTCTAACACAATCCGTGGCTATAAATATCAATATAGTATTGAAGTAAAGGTATACAGTATGACTAATATCTTAAAATAAAAAAAAGAAAATATATAATTGACGAGCCAGGCTCTACAAAGAAAATGATCCCTGACAAACTATTGATTTCACAATCGATTTATTATTACAGGAAAAGTATAACATTCATTAATTACTTTCTATTCTTATTACTCATCACTTAGTATTTTTAACTCCTCCCAGTTTCTTCAGAATAGTGAATTCACTTATTCTCTTAAACTTTCCTCTGCTTATACTGTATAGTAAACGGGTGTTGAAGACCGAAGTTCATATGTTATAACGGAGATAGGATTGAATGGATAATACGCTTATCCACAATGAAACGTGTTGCACTCATACGCTTAAAATATTAATTTCAACATTACTCTGAATGTATCACTTTCTGCGTCGAATGAAAGCCAAAGAATAAAGGAGTGACTTAACTGCGATCCCGTCGTCTTGAAATGTATACTTTCATCGATCCGAAGCTTGTAAGAACTCACAAAATTGCAATGTATGGAATTTGGAGCTGAATACAATAAATTTACTATTTCCAATGACCTATATGACATTCAACTACTGACTCGTTAAGTCTGGAAAGTAAATTTCTTGCCGAACCTTATCATGCAAGGTAGAATTTCAAATAAGTATGCAGCACGCAAAGCTTCAATTTCCATAATTTTCCCTTCATAATACTCACTAAGAATGTTCGAAAAATTTTATAAAATTATTCTCTTTGAACATGAAAAGAAATAAACTGCTGTCATTGTTCAGGTTATAAATAAAGTAGCAGCTCCACCTATTGTACTGTATTACTGCATATCCATCGCATTTGAAACAAAGCACTGGAAAAAATTTGACTGACTTCAACATATACGTATGAGTGATACCATTGTAAATTGAGGGTGGATCTGCTGTACTCTATTAGGTTCGGTTAAGTTCACCAATAAATCATGTACATGTATGACAATGTAATTATATTTGAGATATCATTAAATTAGATATTCACCTTAGATAATATCTTGGGTTCTTGGCAATGAATCAGAACTTATATTCCTAATAAGCTACTTGTCCCCAACAGACTAAAACACGTTTTTGAACTGATTTCAGAAGTCGTTACGCTTTTATTCTGTTACACCATACGAGACATATATATTATTAAGTACATCTAGTATGGACCATATACACTGACGTAGTTATCCACACAATTCTTGTGTTTTCATTATACTAAACCGTTTACAGGCTTCTATTTTACTTATTTTGACATTTTAAAACGATTATATTATGTAATAATGTAAACTAGTCTTAACTACAACGATCTAGACATCTGAATCAGTCTAAAAAGATATTATATAAAACAAGTGCACATGCTAATCAATCCCTACAATCAGGACTAGCCATGTTTTTGAATCAGGTGCAATAATTAATTTTATGTAAGAAAAAGTGCACGGCCGTAAAAGACTCTTCAGCAAGCATTCACTACTCTATAAAACTAAGTAAATTACCATTTAACTTCTAGCTATCGCATTTGTATGGTCACCAGGGCGCGGATTTTGACATGTCACTCTTTTCCCTTACATCCTATGCAATGCACGCACATATGTAAATCCTGGACGCGAGCTGCTGATTACAGAAACTTTCCACGTCATTCTTTAGACATTTTGCGGTTTTAAAGTTTTAGATCATTGTTTTGCACTTTGAGGGCATCTTTTCGTCAGTTTTTAAAGATTATTTCTAGTCATTTTTGCCATTTTTAGGATTTTTTTAAAAATATGTTTTTGAATCGTGAATATGGATGTATTTCTCAACTTTCTTCTAATTCCAGCCTGGATCCGCACCCACAATAAATGACGTCGTCTTTGCATAACTATGGGTAACACACAAACAAAATATTTTAATAAACTGAGGGCAAATACAATACAATACTGCACATTTGACTGCAGGAAGTTAATTAGAGGCGCTCACTTATATACGATGTACAGGTATTTGAAACGGATGAAAAATTCTTTTTCCGAAAATCGTTCCGGATAAACGAGCTTTTAGTGTAATTAACAGAAGCATTCTAATCTGCATTGCTTAGTTTTCTCGTTGTATCGTAAAAATGAGTTGAATCACTACTGCATCCAACACTTAAAATGAAATATGAAGTAAAAGTCGCACCGAATATGTAGCCTAGCTCTCATGCTACAGCAAATTTAAATCGAAAATTTCCAAATTCACTTATTTGCTGTTCAAATGGCCAGAGTACATGAGAGCAGCTATTAGAGTGACAATGACATTGGGGAAATGTCAGTCAAAAGACAAGAGGTAATTGCGGCACAAAAAGAGGGGGAGAAAGAGAGAGGAGGCGAGACAAAACTTCCATGTAAAATTCGATTGTACTTCTGCCTTGTCGAAGGCAAGGACACGTTTGTGAAGGGATACAAGTGAAAGGTCCCAACACGCATTTAACATTTTTAGTTGGTTTGTACTATATCACATGTCTTTTTAATTTTCACAGTCCATAACTAGGTTTTACTTTCGATCTTTTCAGAGCTTCAGTTTTTATAGAAGGTGAGGGAATGGCAATAGATGACTAAAGTCAATTATCTTTAATAAAATTCTAATCAATGCTCTTATGACGTCTACTCCAATTTGAATTTAATTTTTATGTCCTTCAAGCAACTATGGCCTAGACCGAACGTCTACACAAATTAATTCTAGTTCTTACTTTTATTTTACAATAAGTAATACACGTCAAGTAGAAAATCAAAGCTTTACTTGGTGGGCATAATCGATATTTATATTTTTCACTAACTAAACTCATTCATTAAAATAAAAATATCCATTAATATAACATTTTCAAAACAGTATCAGCTAGCTGTATACCAAATCAATAAATGGACCATTCCGTAAAAATGTTACGATATCTTTTATTGCTCAGTGAGGAATAGTCACCATGAAAAGGAGGCAATAGTGCATTGCATTTAGTAAAATGTTTTACCATGTTCCATATTTTAAAAGAATATGCAAGAATGAGAACGTTGATTACACCAGGGTTGAAAAAAGTAAGATATGTTTTTGAATCATTTTTGAAAGCGAAGGAAGATATGCTGTTACTGATTTAATCTTCACTTTACAAAGGAAAGTTAACACGAAGGAAACTTATATGTTACTTTCGTCGATACACGATGAATATCCAAGGGTATAAACCAAAACTAAGTCCGAAAAAGGAACGATATAAACTGTTTCTACGTATCAGATTTCCTTCTAAAAGAACGTCAGTATCTTCCTTTCTACCTAAGTACTGCAAATTGTATATACTCACAATTGCCTTTTTTCTCCAGGCTACATCTTCCAAACGAAATTTTCCAGGATTTAAGTTCACTGAGGATACACTGATATTTTAGTTCATTTTGGTGAGAGTTAAAATAACACTTAAAATAGCACTTAAAATAGCACTTAAAATAGAACTATCAGTTTGGGAACACCCTACGACAATACTCCATAAAATATGAAAGCTTTTTTGGGGCTGCGGTGGCTCAGTGGTAGAGCGTTCACATCTGGTGCATAGAGTCCCCTGCTTGATCTCGGCTTGTTGCCAAGTGGGTTTTGTGGTGAACAAACACCGTATGCGTGGGTTTACTCGGGGTTCTCTCGTTTTTCCCACTATCTTCATTCCGGAAATTCTCTTATCATCTTCATCATCCATTCAGCCTGAGCGAAAGTTGCCTAAAGGCCTCTTAAAAATCAAGTTCATTGAGGGATGTTTATAGTCAAATAAATGCAGCTTTGCATTTTAATTCTTCAGCATATACATAGCTAAACTCTGTAGGTTCATTAAATATAAATTGTTTCTGAGCAAGTTATAAAGAAATTAAATAGTTTGATAAAAACACATTTTGCATAGTAAATAGTTAATATTACGAAACAGTTTTTGTTTTGTAAACAAATACAGGATTTTCTGTTTTGTGTGTGTTAGTTTTCATACCTCGGTACAGTCCATAATAAATTTGTAATACGAATTGTCAACTTATAATGTGAATTGGGTACCTACATCCTCTGAAATTTCGCATGTAGTATGAAATGAACCAATCAAACAGTTTGTTAGAATTCTTGGCCCATCACTTTGGGTCAGGCTTACATCACATAAGGAGCAGAAGGCAAATTTCAAGCTTACATCCTATTCGAATCACAGAATGCTTACAAGTATACATATCGATGCTTCACACGGCTTTTTCGACCAAACTTGGTAGAGGAGTAGGGTATAACAGGAAACCACCAGAAATCATGATTAAAAGTGCTCTCGCTCATAAAGACGGGCGCAGTGGCCAAAATTTTGATTCATAAGAATAAGTACTTATAGGGTGGTCTAAGTCGGAAAACACAGGTTTATTTTTAAAATGCTTGAAATAATGGAAAACAAATAAAAATGAACAGATATTGGGCCATCTATCTATTAAAGGATACGTTTGTCATGACGTCAGCCATTTTGAATCTCGATTGATTTTTTAAAATGAGAAACGAGTCAATGTAACATATCAATCTGGGTTAAAATTTTACCAGAAATACACTGTGAAGTCAGTCTTGTCATAAGTAACGAGTGCTGGGGACCACCTAACCAGCTCGTTTGGAAGACTACACTTTATTTTCAAAAGCAAACCATCAATGTGTCTCAAGCGTGAAGTCTATAATCAATGTATCTTACCTGTAAAGATTTACGACTGTGAAACTTGAACATTGAATGTGCAAACGACTCAGATTGTCACAAAGAGCAATGCAGAGATGCATGTTATGAATAACTAGGAGGGACAGGAAAACTAATGAATGGATTCGCGCACAAACAACGGTAGAGGATATAATCAAGACTGCGAAGAAGATGAAGTGGAGATGGGCCGGTCACATAGCTGGACGAACAGATGGAGAATGGACGACGAAGGTACTATATTGGATTCCCAGAGAAAAGAAACGACAGAGACGACGTCCAAACTGCAGATGAAATCAAGAGTTTTTCAGGAGCTACATGCTTGAGAATAGCAGCAGACCTAGATATGTGGAAAGAAAACGGGGAGACCTTCATCCATCAGTGGATAGAAAACTTCTGAATATGAATATATAAAGGAAAACGGGAAGGGCAATTTGAGGAAAAATTAAAAACAGAACGGATCTGAGGTTGAAAAATAATCTCTGCTATAAATGTTGATACTAGTGATACTAGAATTATCATCAGCAATTGAATGAACTTTACATTGTTTCCTCACCTTGTCAACAGATGGAAGAGTCGTCTTTCTTGATCAACTGAAATCAGAATTTTAGTCAGTAGGAGGTTTTAGACTTAGGCTCGCGATATTTCTATGTAAAGTGACGACTGACATCGAGTAGAAATACATTCCGCTCATGTCTCACAACTCGTAATTACTGTATCGGGACGGGCGTAAGCCATAGTGCTGTTACCGCCCATACAATTCATTTTATCTTATCGTAATTACTGTAAAAATGCTGATATTCCTTAGGAGACTTGAACGGATGGTACTTCGATCCTTGCTACCATCGTTATATCTTCGAAATCTGTCTTCTGCGTTGTAGCTGTGGCTCTAACAAACCGACGTTTTCTGCTTCAGAGTTATTTCCTCGCAAATAGCTTCAAATTGTGTCCTCATATATAGTAGAACTTGTTGTAAAGTAGATATCATTCTGAAGCTTCTTTCATCAACAAAGATTTCACCTCGACTGCTGTATTTACGACATTAAATGTGTGTAAACCTACACAACAGAAACAAATTAAAGTAAAACTCAAACGTCTCCAACTGAATTTGAAATCCATGTGCATTTGATTTATCTGTCTCTGAAACCTCTAGTATGAAGCGTATCAGTTCCCTATGATTGGAGAGGCAGGGCAACAACCAACACGGACTGAAATCGGATTGACCATCTTATCGGACAAAATGGTCACAGGTTTGCAGATGACCAGACCCACCAGTCTTCAACTTTTTAAAAAAATACGAGCACCTTTGGCAAATGCCTGACGAAAACAATTACTTCTTGCAAGACATGACGCGGCACGTTTTTGGTCACAGCTATCTTGTACTTTTCGACTCACATTAGTTTTAACAAATATTTCAATATTTCAAATGGAGCGAGATTTAATTGTTGACTTCTATCTCGCAGTGGCATAACCTTGCTTTAATTGATCACTTTCAATCATAAATCAACACTTTTGTCGGTATAATGACAAAGGCAAATCGTGCAAATAGGTAGACAAATTCGACAAAGATTAAATGAATAGAAAAATAATCTAGATCCGTAGAAGATATATAGACGGGTAAATAAAGATAAAAATCTAAAGTTTATTTAAAGTTTTAACGCACCGCGCATGAACCAATTTGTTCAGAATAAATGCATAAGAACAGCAACATTTAGTGGCGTTGCACTCCTAATAAATTTTTGGGAGCCCAAATAATCCCGGGCCATCAGATTTGGCGCTTATTGGAGGAAATACTGTGAAGGAAACGACTTTGTAAACTGTGCGTATCTTGGCAAGACACATACAGTTGACATGGCCGCACATGTTGCTTAATACTTTCTAAACCAACTGAAGAATAGTACGATCAGGTGCGAGAAAACAGAGCTGAAACCGGATCACTTTTGTTGACTCGGTCTGGGAACTACGTTTAATGAACATGAAATTATCGGCATCGTATTTTTCGTGCTTTGGGGGTAACATATCCAGTCTCGGTCACTCCTGGAAGTCACACTGTTCAAACGCAAGAAAATTAAAAACTCTGCTTTGCTCTCCGGGTCACACCCCATGACCTGGTCTTCTCTAAATATTTTCTTTAAATATTCAATAAAAAGTACCTCTGAGTTTTTAAAAACTACGCGAGAAATACAGTTTGTAAAAATAAGAACATTAATGAAAGATTGGGGGTCTCAGCCCCCAGATTCCAACGTTTTCTTGAGCATTCCGCAATGTACCGAAAAAAATCCGCTATTTCCTCTTGCAGATACGGTTCAAAGCAGGTTGACTTTTCCAAAATATAAATGAAATTTAGAGCTTGATATTTCTAAATACTATTAACAGTAGACCTAATGTGGAATGGTAATCTCAAAGAATTCAAATCTGCTATCCAAAAATGTATCTTCCACATTGTGCAATGTATGCGCAAGGGATTCCCCAAAGGAAGTAAGGGATATATGGGCAATATAAATTATGTACAAGCATCACGAAACCGATAAAATAACAACCTTAACCACCTTCGCTCGGCATTACTACAAGAATAAAAACAATGTTCCACTGTCCACAAACTACGGAACTGCAGCCCCTTTTACGTAGCTTCTGGCTCAGGCCAAGATGAGGAAGGAGAGAATATTGGAAATCGGCTAGGGCCTACTTTCAAGGTACCATCACGGCATTTAGCTTTCACTTTACGAGTTCTAAATATCGCCACACACAAATATATAATTGACCCTTATGTATAAATTACTCGCCTGGGCCTTGTATACCCCAATCCGCCAAAGCTTTTCGCCTATTCTGATTTTAGTAATTATTTCAAGGTTTTTAGTGCCTAAATATCCTGACTGAGATTAATGCATTTAGTGCATTTCCTGAAAATCCAAAAATCTGTCTTTTTGATTTTTGTTTCCTTTTTCTTTGCCTCACACGATCACATATATACACACGTAAATGTGATTTAAAATTATTTAACTGATCATTAAGGCTGCTAAAATTTCCTAGTCAATATCTATGCCACAAGTATTTGCTATTTCGATACATCTACATGTAAAGCCACAAAGTATTTCTTAACAAATCGCACAACCTCCCCACACACGCCCTTTTTCTCACATGAAACCACATTCAGGCCTGTAACCCTAACTGAACCCAACAGCCTGAAATTGAATTGCTAGATACCTATAATAATAATAATAATAATAATAATAATAATAATAATGCAATAAGTCTTTTGTTTGTCTTACCTGACAAAATGATCGATAGCAACGGATATCATTCATTACTAATTCAGCTAACAACGTATCTGCTTCCAACTTAAAATCACACACTCACAGAACAAAGGGAATTACACAATATTTTCGTTACAACTTCCACACTATTTCGCCAACAAACAATTCACTTCTTAAGAGAAGATGCAAGTTATAAATCCAAATGATTGTATCTCCAAGTTCAGGTGTATTATGTGCATATCACAAGTGTAAGTTGTTTTGCATGACTGACACATGGAAATATACGTGATTGTCGCTTATGTTCCCGTCTGCTTCACGGTCTGTTCACCGCGCAGGACCATCGTCTGCTGCTTAGCGATCAACAGCGCCAACTAAGGATCCAATGCCCCTTTAGCGTTTTCCCCTCTCCTTCTCCTCTGCGCGGTTGTTCAAACTTTACACGCACAGCGCACCTGTGCCTCGGAGAACCACCAGAAGCACAGCCGCTTGCTACGCACGGCCAGGGGGAGGGGGCAGTGAACCAGAAAGTTGCAGGTGGTTTTATGAAAATCATGCTCTTTGCATTTACGATTCTATTTACCCACCACCTCTCATTATCCCTCTAAAGTTTGACTAGTCAGAAAAAGGTACCTAGCTACAGACATGGTTTACAATTGGCTAAATTCTTAATTGTCTTATCAAAGCCAGATTGTTTTTATCACTAGAGAAGTTAATCGTAATATCCTTTTCTTAAAAAAAAAAAAATAATTCGTACTAAAAAGTAAAATATAATTTTGTTTAGCAATGTCTACAAAGAAAAGCACCCAGCGCGCCACGTGCTTTTCTTTCTAGTCATGCATAAACAAAATTATTATTACATATTAGTATGAATTGTTTAAGAAAAGTATGTTTTTAAAAAGTTATTTAATACTTTTCCAAGTTATTTCGGTGTTAGGATACTTTTTCTAAAGCTGATCTGGTCACCCAAATCCTGAAGTGTTCTGCAACCAGTCAAACACAACGTAGTTGCGGGCTAGTATTTGTTAGGATAAAGGAGTATGAACTTCCACTATGTTTCGGATTCATAGATTTTGAAAAAGCTTTCGATTCGTTCTCTTTGGCAGCAGTACGTAAATCGCATGAACATCAAGGCATCGAAAGTGCATACATCAAGTTACTGCGAAACATTTACTTGACTGCTACATATGTCATTAGACTACATCAAGAAAGTAAAAAAAAAAAAAAAAAAATGGAAAAGGGCTATGGCAAGGAGATTTAATTTCTCCAAAACTGTTTTCTGTAGTCCTGGAGAGCGTGTTTCAAAATTTAAGTCGGATGAAGATGGAATAAAAATTAATGGCGAATATCTTCATCACCAACGATTCGCTGATGATATAGTCCTGTTTTCTTCAAGTGCAGAAGAACTACAAACCAGAATGGAAGAACTGAGTAATGAGAGTTCGAAAATAGACATTAAAATAAATTTTAGGAAAACAAATGTACAACCAACATGCTGCAAAAAAAGGAAATAAATATTCACGGAGAGGTAATAGGTATACCCTCATTATCATTATAGAGAATTTGTCAAATTAAGAAAACAAGTAAAAAAGGATATATCTTTAGCTTACCAGGATTTCTTAACTAATACTGAAAATAGCATTCTAAATGACCCAAGTAACTTTTGGGAATTTATCAAGAAAAAAACACGACATCTTCCACCTTCAAATATGACATACAATGGACAAATAATCTACCACAATGATGAGATTGCCAATTGTTTTGCAAGCCACTTTCAATCAGTATATCATAAAACGTCTGCAAAATATGAAATAAAGGATGTAGTCAACAAATGTGATTCATGTGATCTGTTGAATGTAACTTTAAGAGAAATAGAAGATGCCATAAAGAAATTGAAACAAAAAAAAAATCTCTCGGACCAGATCACGTACCTCCTTATCTCGTGAAAGCCTGCGGAGAAATTCTTAAACTTCGCTGCAATTTATTTTTAACTTATCAATTAAAACTGCAACATTTCCGGATAAATGGAAGGAAGCTGTTGTGTGCCTAATTCTAAAAATGAAGTAAGCAACTATAGACCTATCTCAATACCATCATCCTTTGCTAAAGTGTTTGAAAGTCTCATTTACAATAGGATAATTAATCATGTGCGAAGTGCAATATCGCCATTTCACCATGGTTTTCTGACTAAAAGGTCAACTGAATCAAATCTGGCTGTAATTACTGACTACATAGCATCAGGTTTAGACAAAGGTGCACAAATTGATGTTATCTACACTGACCTGGCCAAAGCATTTGATACCGTAGATCATGATATCATGTTAAGTAAGCTCAGTTACTTTAACTTTACTGAACTCTCGCTAACTTTCATTGCCTCATACTTAAAAAATCGTAAACAATCTGTTCTTTACAAAGAGTTTATTTCAAAACAATATGAAGTTCGATCAGGTGTTCTCTAAGGTTCAAATTTAGGACCTTCTATTTCTTATATTCATTAATGACTTACCACACTGTATTATGAACTCTAAAAAACTGCTATTTGCTGATGACCTAAAATTATATTTGGAAATATCCTCCATTGAAGACTGTGATAAACTTCAGTGTGACTTAATCAATGTTGCTAAGTGGTGTGAAAAAAATAATCTTTTTATAAATGTTAATAAATGCAAGACTGTCTCTTTCACAAAGCTTAAAAATAAGTATAACTACACATACGCAATTACGGTGTTCATATAAACAGTGCCAATTCAGTAAAAGATCTGGGTGTAATCTTTGATTCTCATCTAACATTTAATACGCATATTGTGACCATGAGAAATGAAGCCTACAGAAACTTAGGATTAATTGTCAGATTAGGAAAGGATTTTAATAATCCGCAGGTTCTTAAATTACTGTATTTTAATTATGTCAGATCTAAATTGGAATACGCATCTGTAATATGGAATCCACAATGCAGTAAATATTCTAGGACCATTGAGGTAATTCAATCAATTTTTTTTAGATTCTTAGCGTACAAACAAACAGGTTTTTATCCAAAATTTGATTCATCGTCGCTACTGGCAGTCAACTTTGATCTTCTGACCTTGGAAAAAAGAAAAATTATTAATGATATTGTATTTCTCTCTAAAATATTTAATAATGAAGTTGATTGTACAGACTTAACCGCAGCTTTTTGCATAAAAGTT
The DNA here is from genome assembly GCA_022664845.1 of Lepisma saccharinum. Lineage (NCBI taxonomy): Eukaryota > Metazoa > Arthropoda > Insecta > Zygentoma > Lepismatidae > Lepisma > Lepisma saccharinum. Next base: position 67,354 of record JAGDQP010007055.1, read on the forward strand.
CCCTCACTTAGAACTCGTATGTGAAACAATGAGTTTTTCTTCTGTCACAAGGCCAGAACAAATTCTATGTTAAAGTCTCCCATATGGCAAACTTGTACTGCTTATAATAAGTATTTGGAAACAGATAACGAAATAGATGTCACCAATAGGGCAAAAACAGGCATACGCTCTAGACTGATTCAATATATGTCAATATACTAACCGAAACTTTATTTTGTGGTAACTATATTAATGCTTTGTTCTGCTTTATGCAACGGAGAAATTATTATTATTATTATTATTATTATTATTATTATTATTATTATTATTATTATTATTATGTTAATTTTATCTTGGGAAAATTATGTTAATGTCTTTGTCTGTGAGATTGGGTTTGTACATTTTTTTCTCTATCTTGCGGAAACTATTATGATGACTGTTTTGTTCTATGTGATTGGGTTTGTAAAGTTTTTTTTATGTGTACAACTTGAATTATTTCATTATGCAATGGAAGATTTTAATTAGGCATTAGTCTGTTGTTTTCCAAATAAATAAATAAATAAATAAATAAATAAATAAATAAATGAGTATGTTTGCCTAGGCCAGCTCAAAACAGCGAATGCCAAGTTGACTGATGAAATAAATAGAAGATGTAAAATGCTGTGGAGTTCGTTTGGAAGACTACACTTTATTTTCAAAAGCTAACTACCAATATATCTCAAGCGTAAAGTTTATAATCAATGTGTCTTACCTGTAAGGATGTATGGCTGTGAATGCGCAAACAACTCAAAGATTAAGAGTCACACAAAGAGCAATGGAGAGATGCATGCTAGGAATAACTAGAGAAGGCAGGAAGACAAATGAATGGATTCACGCACAAACAAAGTAAGAAGATATAATCAATACTGCGAAGAAGTTGAAGTGGAGATGGACCGGTCACACAGCTAGACGAACAGATGGGAGGTGGACGACTAATGTACTATATTGGATTCCTAGAGAAAAGAAACGACCGAGACGACGTTCAAATGTAAGATAGGTAGATGAAATCAAATGTTTTTCAGGACATACATGGATGAGGATAGCATCAGAGATATGTGGAAAGAAAAGGGGAGGCCTTCATCCAGCAGTGCACAGAAAATGGATGAATATGATGTAAGGAGTTCTTACTAAAAATAAAATATGCTTTTAAAGTATATAGAAATATAAAAAAGTAAAACAATGGAATATTGTATTGTCACCCGACTTACGCTGTGCAAAATGTCATCATTGCATGACGTCGGGAAATGAGTCAAATTAACGCTGCAAGATTTATAGACACGATGAACCATTGTCAATTAAAGAAAAATATATAAAAACATAATAATAAATAACTTTTTAAATACATACTTTTCTTAAACAATTCGTACTAAAAGTAAAAAATAATTTTGTTTAAGCATGACTAAAAAGAAAAGCATGGGGCGCGCCAATTAAAAAAATTATGAAGAGAATGTGCTTTATATGAGAGATCGCCCCATACTTGTTCGTACGAATTGATTAAGAAAAGTATGACTTTAAAAAGTTTTTTCTTCTTTTTTTTTAGTTATTTCGATGTTCGGATACATTTTCTAAAGCTAAATGTTGTGCGACCCAAATCCTAAAGTGCTCTGCAACCAGTCAAAGCCAGGATAGTTGGAGGATAGTATTTATTTTAGGATAAAGAGGTCCATATTTAAAAGATATATATTGAAATATGCTTTTAAAATACGGCATATAGAAACATATTGAAATAACAATGACCAAGGGAGTCAGCAGGAATTTTCTCAAGGTGGTCAATACTAAGGACACACACACACACACACACACTAT
>JAGDQP010007056.1:678-13229 GCA_022664845.1 Lepisma saccharinum
GACATAATCGTTGGCAGTGATGCGTCCGCGAAGTGTGACCACAGGACTCAATGAAAACCATGATATTGCGGCCCACAGCATCACCGTGCCGCCGCCATGCTTCACAGTTGGGCGGAGACACTGCAGATCATACGCTTCTTTGGGCGTTCTCCACACATAAACACGGCCCGTGGTTTGGAATAGGGTGAATGGTGACTCATCCGACCATACCACACGTTTCCAGTCGTCAACGGTCCAAGTTGCATGGTCGCGGCACCATTTGCGGCGTGCTAAAGCGTTCTGGTCCCTGATGACAGGTTTGGCCCGTGCAACACGACCCCGTAAGTTCATGTCATGTGATTCGCGGCGGACTGTGATTGTCGAAACAGGCTGGGGGAGGTGCTGATTGAGTTCCTCCGTCACTTGCGCCGCAGTGGCACGACGGTTCCGCGTGACAATGCGCTTTAATACCCGGCGTGCCCTGTCACTGATGCTTTTCTTCCGCCCACTGTTCCGCTTCCCCGATGTGGTTTTCCCGTGTGTTGTGTAGGCCGTCATCACCTTCGACACTTTCCCTGGCGACACACCTAACACACTAGCCACTGCCGTCACACTCACTCCACATAACCGCGCACCAACAATTTGCCCACTTTGAAACTCTGAGAGGTCTCCCATTTTACACTACCTCCGTCTGCTGCAGAAACTGCACACTCCTGTTCCACGACGCCTGACGTAGTATGGAGACCGACCTAACACACCACCACCAGCAGTCCGGTGCTGCGGTCGCCACGACACCACTGCCAACCCATACATCTGACGTGTTGCCAACTACAGGTGTTTCCATTATTCTGATAAGCATCTGTATATTCATACCAAATTTTATATTTCTAGCTGAAGCCGTTTAGGCTGTGTATTATATACAAAAATGGGTTTGGTGGTCATTTTGGATCCAAGATGATGACTTTTTCAACCAGGGATGGTAAACGAAACAAACCAAAATATTGTTGTGGAATTTGGTTTCGGTTACTGAAACAAAATGTTTGCAAGAAAATTTGGTTTCGGTTTAACTTTCTTTAGATGTTTTGGTTTCGGTTTCGAATCAGAAACCAAAATATTCAGATTGCATTTGGTTTCGGATATAACAGAAACCAAAATACAAAATGAATTTGGTTTCAGTTTCTGAAACAAAATGTTTGCAAGAAAATTTGGTTTCGGTTTCGGATACAACAGAAACCAAAATTAAACATGAGTTTGGTTTCAGTTTCGAAACAAAATGTTTCTAGACAATTTGGTTTCAGTTTCGGTTCAAAATTCTTTAGTTATTTTGGTTTCTGTTTCGAATCTGAAACCAAAATGTTCTGATAGAATTTGGTTTCGGATACAACAGAAACCAAAACACAAAGTGAACTTAGTTTCGGTTTAAGATTCTTTAGTTGATTTGGTTTTGGTTTCAAAACAGAAACCAAAATATAATTGTTGAATGTGGTTTCGGTTTCTGATACAAACTATTTCAAAAATAATGTTGTTTTGGTTTCAGTTTCGAAAGTGAAAGCAAAATATTCCTGTTTAACTTGGTTTCAGATACAACAGAAGCTAAAAGATAAATTAAATTTGTTTTCGGTTTCTGAAACAAATTGTTCCTAAATAATTTTGATTTGGTTTCAGATTCTTCAGTTACAACTAAAACACAGAAATTGACAACCGCCTTGTCCGGGACTTGAACCCGGATCTTCCAATAAAGGGACGGATATGATATGATATTACACCACCACGGCACGGTCAATGCTCTGTGTATGTAATACTGAGGTCAATACTCCTCACACCTTTGCCTTTTCCCAGCCCTAGTGGACTGGTTATGAAATCAAAGCACTCCATATGTTTGGATATTTTTATTGAAGAATTTGTTCTGTAAGTAAAGTTCGATTGATTGATTGTTGTTATTAACGTCCTAAACGAGCTGGTAGGCTTCTAATGGGACCTACAGTATAACGTGGACTCCGAACCACTTGTGTCCCCACCGGGAATCGAACCAGGGATCCCTTGATTACAAGGCAGCGAGCGTTACCACTCATCCACAGGGGACACAAGTGCAGTTAGAAAGAATAGATGTTATTCTCTTGTTCACAATAATAGTGTGTTAGGGAAATACTGAAACTAACACAGAAAAATTGACAACCGCCGTGGCCTAATTAAAAAAAAAGAAAAAGAATGCTATTAAGGTAAATGTAATAATGGTGATACTACTAGTAACATAACTGGTAGAGAAAGTAACGAAGCAGAAATCGAATATTCGAATAGTGCAAGCATTAGCTTTGAGGCATCTCAGGCTTCGGTCGGCAAAATATGATATTTTATTATGTACGTGCGAAAAATATCCAGATGCTGTTGCATTAGTGATTCCGTCAAGTCCTACCTACTTGTACGAGGACGTCACTCCTCAAATTCGCCCATGGTGCTGTTACCGCCCATTTACTTCATTTTATCATATTCCCAAATTCACGACAATACCCCCCCCCCCCTGATCTTTAAAATGATTGTAGTCAAAAATCGATAGAAACCGTGTAAAACTCCACTTACACCCCCCAATTTTGTTTTTACAACCTTACGAACAGAAAATCCTGGCGGAATCCCTGTGCTACATACTTCTGATTGAATAAAAATGTAAAAGGGAGGAAGCAAGCACACATCCGTGTGATTTAACATATCGGTTAGGTTAGGAGGACCTATTTGTTAGCTTTTCAGATTTTCTGTGATCGTTATCACGGCTTGCTCAGGGATAGAAAAAGGCAAAACGGTGTGTCTTTACAACGTTTGGCAAATTCTTGTATCATTGGCTGTGAGTGATTCACCTCCCCTTTTGCTTTTATCAAAGACGGTAAATGGTATTCTGAATTCGCTGTCATTAGCGGGCTGGGTTCTTCGCTCAATGGGCTCTTCTCTTCATATGTGTAACTTATGTCTGTGTGCAGAAGCACAGCTTACAATCAAGACGAAGTATGATGATTGCCGAGGAAGACCAGCATATGAATTTGTTCGCAAATATTATTATTACAATGAAGCCACGAAGAAATCCAAGTACTGTATTAATAGCTGTGGAAAACATATAGCGGTGAGTAGATGATTACTAAGTTTATCAAAAACGTCAATCACACTCTTACAGGTATAGTGCTAATGCAATATAACAAGTCAATGATTTAATTTCAAGTAAATTCTCGTTTTGAATATAGTGTATGATCTAACTGTAAGCTGTAAAGTTTTAATCTATTTATTACCTTAATGTAGTTTCTACTCAACCATTTTCCCCGTGAAACTATTGAAATGTCTTCTAGCCGGCGACCCACATAAGAATTTTTATTGTTTATTAATGGTCTTTAGGCATGGATAACTCAGGCCGAGATAGGTTAGGGAAACCATACAAGAAGCAGTAACCCAGGGTCGAAGTCGAAGGTACCATCTCGGCGTTTGCCTAGTGTGACTGAAGAAAAAACGAAGAAAGAGCTTGATGAGGATAATCGGCCAATTTGCTTTTCTTGTTTATTGCCGCTTTGCATGAAATAAGCTCCTACAACCTACACACACACACACACGCACGCACAGGGGAGCACACAAACATAATTGAACTCGAATTTATTTATGACCTGGCATTTCGAGCTGGGATAGGGTGGGGGGGAGAGGATGTTGGAAGGTAGTTAGCCAGGTCCTAGTTAATAGGTACCATCCCCGGCATTTGCCTGGTCTGGCAGAAAAAATATCAGGGAAATACCTACACATATGTAGCCCCATATACATACAGGGTGGTAACGTAATGCACTGGCAAACTTAAGGGATGATACTACACCAGAAAATAAAAATAGCGTCTAGGTCAACCAGAAGAAAATTAAGCCTCGTTCCGGAGCTACAGGTTGCCCAAAGTGTGGAAGAATTAACTTTTAGAGCTTCATACTTCTAACACCACAAACAGCATTGTTGATGTGGCATGGTGTCGTAAAAGATTAAGTCTGCATAATTCAGCAATGCTTATTTCAAAATTGTGTAATAGGTGCGCAAGAGATTTCCCAAAGGAAGTATGGGATTCTCAGGAATTCTCTGTGTAAAGATGGGTCAAAATCATCATAAATGAGACGGCTTTGCACCAGGAAACATTAATTCGTTTTCGCCAAGTTGATATCTTCAGCAGATTCCATATGCCGTACGATTTAAAAAAGGACGCGCCTAGAGCAACGACGGGACGGCACAAAACTTTGCGTAAACAGAATTTTTGAATAAACAGTACTTTTGCGTATGCCCACCGCTAACAGGGGGCTGGCCCCCTTCCAGCCCGCGGCTAACGCCTCCCAGCTCCCTTCGGACGCAACACCCCCCCCCCCCCCCCCCCCCACCACCCTTTTTAAAAATTCCCTTTTGTGTTTTTACATAAAAAACGAAAAAACTTTAATTTTCTTTTAAAAAAATATACAAAAGGTCGACACCAGGGTTTGAACCCGGGACCTTTGGATCAGTTTCCTGACGCCTTACCCACAAGACCAAACTGCAGCTGCCCGGCTGAGTGCTTGTCGCTGTTACTTCTAGTTCAAGTTACGCGAGAGTGGAGTATGTTCGGTCATTGCTCTAGTAAATTAACCCTCGATGTTGCTCTAGACACAACCTAAAAAAAAAACTATCAAAGAGCTGGAATATTATTGCACGGTTGGATGCCGGTGATTACGTATGTCATGTTTAATCACACAGAAAATCTTTGAATTCATGCCCATTTCGACCTAACTACACTTCAGAAAACTCCAAGTATCCTCTACTTCCTATAAATCCCTTGTGCACCCATTCGACGATTTTGGAATATGCATTTATAAATAAAACAGGCTTAAAGTCTTGTAAGAATACCATACATTTGTGAAGTTACCCTCCCATCACCAACCAATTAACATGTAACATAATCGTTAGGGAAGCATAGGGAGTGTATTATTTTCGTTACGGAGTACACGATAACCTGGTTACGGAGTCAGCAAATGTCGGGATAAATTTCACACAGCCCCCTCTTATTAAATTTCGGATTGTCGTCGTCTCCACACCTTAGGGAGGAATGGGGAGTATTTTTGTTAGGGAGTGAACAATAACCTGGTGACGGCGCCAGCAAATGTCGGGGGCAGGGTTGCCACCGTTCCGTTCAAGAAAATCGGGACAGTCTCTGTGCCGAGGGTACCAGTACATACGAGGTACTTTCACAAAAAAATACTATTTATGCTTTAAAATTGACTTTTAGGGCCATTCTGAACTTCTTCGGAACTTAAAAATTGCTACCGATTTAGCTAAACTAAACTGCGCTTCGAAGTAGTTAATAGATACGTATTTACTTAGTGATTGTACTGTTCCTTATCAATTGTTTTCCAAAGCTTCTAAAATCAGATTGTAAACATTTCCCTCGACCCGGTCAATAGGGAAGATCAGATAAAATGAATTGTATGGGTGGTAACAGCAATATGGCTTACGCCCTTCCCGGTCAATAGGGAAGATATGACGGGTCCACGAGTATGACCTTAGGAAAATCTTATCATTTATGCCATAAAAATTGTCATTTGCCTAAGGTTCTTGCGAAGATGTAAAAAAATTGAATTCAACCTAAATGTTTTAATAATTATTTTACCCGAAAGGTCTCTCGTATACACTTCTCGTTGACACAGCGGACCCGTACTGAATAAATCATATTCACGATTATAATTGTTTTCATGTTGCAAGCGCTTGGAATACAGAAATCCACTGAAAAAAAATATTTACTTTACAAAAGACAAAATTTGACCTGGAAAAAATAAAGTTTGTTTTCAATACAAACAACAAACTTTGGAGAATACGTCGCGTCGTATTAATTGCATTATTACACTGTACATTAGTTTCTGTCAGAATAATTACACAGGAAAAAAAATGTTAATAAGAAGTTGGAATTGCGGGAAGTCGTATATTATGCAATATATAGGCCTACCGTTGTGTTTTTTTAGCCCACTATGGCTTCTTGAATTTTTATATTATTATTATTATTTCGTTTTTATTTATTTTTTATATTTTTTTGCGAAACATACTTTCTGTATAAACACGAGCTACGGACAAAGGAGCTTGTAGTATATACATAAATTTATAACACATAACAGTCGTGTCTTTTCAAAGTTACGAACATATAGCGGCGTAGCTCAGTTGGTCGAGTGTTGGCTTTGCATCTGGAAGATCCCGCGTTCGATACCAGTGGCCGACCATCCTAACAGGATTTTCCAAAGATGTTCTCAAGTCATACCAGGAAAATCTAAACACCTGTAACTTAAGATCTGGCCGACTTCGTCCCAACTTCTTTCTCCCACCTATCCCGTCCTGAGCCATAGATGCCTAAACAGCATAAATAAATGTTATAAAATAATTACCAAACAAATGAGAAACATGAAGATGCATGTAATACAAAAAAATGAACTCTACATGTGGGCGTGATCTTGTACTGAATTTTCCGTGCAACTGGGTAACATGCGTCGGAGGAGGAACTAGTTTGCAAAGAATAATTTATTTACAATCATGTAGAATGACTAAGGATCAGACGTCCTGGATTGCCGGGACATTTACGGTTTTTAAGATATTATCCTTTTCTTCAGGGTTCAGCCTGGAAGCTAATTTGTTCCAGAATTCTCCATAAGTTCCCGGAAGTTTTAAATTAGTGAGAGGAAGCAAAAATGTCATTTAAATGTAACAAATGCTATTGATAAAATCACTATTAGTTATGTTCAATTTAGCACCAAACCGGTAACTCCATACTATTCCTCCATGGTAAATCTCTCCTATGGATGTTTCTTAGCATTTTTCTTTCCAGAAATCATTTAGTGGAAATTATATCTTTTACTTAAAAACATAATTAAGTGATAGTAAATTCTTGAAAGTTCGTTATTTGAAGATGCCGGCTATTACTTTCTCAGATTTGGTGTCCCGGACTAATGTGCGGTAAGTTAGGGTTTGAAGATGTCAAACAAAAAGAAATTATTAAAATATTTTTTTTCTCATAGGAATAACACGAAGTGCCATTTGATTCCTATGCAATATAACATAACAAATAATAATAAAAATACTCTTTATGCTTCACACCCCTGCTACATCCTCACGTTTGAATTTGGACCCCAGTCTCACTTAAACTCATAGTATAATTTGTCCGTCACCCTCACCAATTATTGCGTTTTCGCTTTCTACTGGTAGAAAATGGTTTGGGTTTCAGTTGTAATTAGGTTTCTGTTTCTTTCACAAATTTTGGTTTCTCTTTCTGTTTTTTTTTTTTCCTCCCTATTTTGTTTCGAGAAACAAAAACCTTTTAGCTGCATTTTGGTTTCAGTTTCCGTTGTAATTTGCTTTCAGTTTCTTTCACAATTTTTTATTTCCGTTTCTGCAATCTTTTGGTCTCTAATTTGGTTCCGAGAAACAGAAACCAACGTATTTCGTTTTTTCAGCTGTATTTGATTTCAATTTCTTTTCCACAATTTGGTTTCGTTTTTTTTCTTTCTCCCTCATAACTTTTGGTTTCTGCTTCTGGAATAGTGTTTGGTTTCTCATTCGGTTTCAGGACACAGAAAATAAAATAGTTTCGGATTCTTTTCCAGAATTTGGTTTCGTTTTCCTTTCTTCACAATTTTGGGTTTCTGTTGCTGGAGTAAGGTAAAAGGTAAAATGAATTTTATCGGCGGTAACAGCACTATGGTTTACGCCCGTCCCGATACGGGGGAAGCCTCTTATCTTGGTCATGTCAAAATTTAGCTGTTAATTAAAATAATAAAAAAAATATATAAAAGATGAATATGTAAAAGGTCTTCACTATCAGCCTACTGGTGTAAATGGCCAGTATAACAAGGAAGCCTGTAAATGGGCCTTCACAAGATAAAACAAAAATACACTATAAAACTTAACAGCTAAGGAGCATAATCATATAAAATAAACGGAAATCATAAAACTCTCTGCAAAAACAAGTAAAAATGTTACCGTTTAAGTTTAGGTTTATACCTAGGTTTCCCTTTCCTGCCCACGAGATTAAAATCCATATCCATCAGGTGGTCCTCAATCATGTCTGAAGCCAAAGATGAACTTGGTTCATCGATAGTATGTGCAGACTCTACCTGAGCTAATTGAGAAGCCAAAACGTTCGTCAAAGTCGTAATGCTTGTAGCGAGAGGCAAAGTTCGGGCTAATTTGGAGACTTTATAAGGACTAAAAGTAGTCTTAACCCGTGGAGTTCTAGAACTCTGCACATGTGTTTTTTGTCCCTGACTCTGTGTCGGCATATTGTGAGAAGTCTCTGATCCTTTGGGAGGGTTCGGAGGATCTACATGCACATCAGACTGTGTTGAGACATTAACTGTCTGGGTACCAACCGAGACAGTTTTAACTGGTATCCTGGCTACAACATGTGAAAACGCACCCGAGGGAAGGGTGTGTTGAGACTCTCTTAATCGACGTTTAGCATCACCAGCAGATATTTTCTCTATCACCATCAGCTCTCGAATTCGTTTTTCCTCCTGAAAAATAGGACAGTCGCGCGACCAGGCCGTGTGATCACCCTTGCAATTAACACACTGAGGTTTCAGTGACTTACAAGGATTCGCACCATGGCTACTGGTACCGCATATTGCACATACAGCAGAGGTCGCATTACACGACGTGCTGGTGTGTCCATAGTGCTGACATTTAAAACAGCGGAGCGGACTGGGTATATATGGACGGACAGGCAAGCAGTAGAAAGCTGCCTTCACGTCCTTAGGAAGCTGTGACATGGTGGCAAACGTCACAATTAGCGAGCTCGTGGGTTGCAGTTCGCCACTCTTTCGAGTTTCAATGCGCCTAACGTTGACTACACTTTGGCTGGAAGTTCATTCTTAATCTCTTCGTCAGGGACATCTTGCAAGTCCCAACAAGATATTACGCCCTGACAAAAGTTCAGTTGACGGTGTGGTTCAACTTGAACATCGAATGGTCCTAGGGTTTTCAGTTTTAAGAGATTAGTTGACTGTTTATTATTGGATGTCTCCACGAGCAAGGTGCCGTTGCGAAGCTTTTTAACACTTTTGAGTTCACCTGCAACGTAATTAAGTTGTTTTTGTATAACGAAAGGGGATAACCCTTTCAAACCACCTGGATTGTCTGTTTCACTCTTTACTTTAATCACAAGATATCGTGTGATAGTTGGTACGATACTTGTCTGTTCGTCTACTTCTATTTTCTCTTCTTTGTCACTGCTTGATTCATTAGCTGTATGCGCCTTCTTACTAACATCATTGACTTTCTCTTCGTTCTGTCTCTTTCTTTCTTTCTGCGAAGGCGACTTATTAGGATGTGGTGGAGCCATGATGAATGTTAGCCGTAAATTCCCACACTTCTCCGTCTTCATTCTGAGGAGCCAACGATGCTGCCGTGTACTACCCTCATCACCCTTGTCAGCAAGCTGGAAATCGTGGCAAAGTCCAATGACTTGGCGTCGATATCACTTGCACTCCCGACTGATGGATACTTGGGACGGTGTCACGTCAGAAAGGCCCGGACAAAAGAGCCCGAGTCAAAAGGGCCCTGGTTAAAAAGGCCCCGGGTCAAAAGAGCCCCTGGTTAAAAGATCCCCAGGAGTGAAGCAAGAAGAGGCTTCCAAATCGCTTTTACAGAATAAATTTTTTTAAAAAAAACGTAGATTTTATCAAAGAAGATATTTTTACTCAGTTTAATTAAGATTACAAAGCAATCTCTAGAGAGAAAAATCTTCCCTCTGCAAATACGTTACCATGACGCCATCAAAAATTAACAATAAGGCGTGTCTAGAAGAACGACGGTTTTCTGTCGTTTCTTTAAGTTATTAACCTTGCAGGTTAATTTCAAGAGCAACGATGGACTGCGCGCGCAACCTTATACGGAAGCTAATGGAAATAGTACACTGGAATTGAAAGCATTGGGGCATTAGTTATCTAAGGCATTGGCTAAAGTGTAAACATTAATTTGAATATGAATCTAACATTATCAGTAGGATCCTCGTGCAATCCTCAGGATTTCTTAGGGCGGCTTTTCTTGGGTTTACGTGCGTTGCGATGTGTTCCCTGATTTTATACTACATATTCCGCTCCACGAAGTGTTTACACTGCATGTGGTAGGACGAGGTGATATTAGTACATCAAATTAACATTTTATTGATACAAACTCAGGATTTTCTTAGGGGGCTTTTCCTACGTTTACGTGCGTTGCCTGATGTTTTCGCTTAGCTTTGTTCGCAAGCGATTGTTACATACTTTCCAAGAGATTTTTACTAGACATTGGCGCTTCACGAAGAGTTTATAGAGCATGTGGTAGGAGGAGGTGGTATTAGTTTATGAAATTGACATTTTACCTTAAATTAAAAAAATATTTATAACAACATTCAGTGGTTAATATGACACTAAGTTTTTGTCCATACAGTGTATATTTTATTATTTGTATATAATTCAGGTAAGCGTCTTACTTTAATATCACTCTATACTTCATTGGAGTGGGTTATATTCGATAAATGTTGAGCAAGTTATCCATCAGAATGTTGCTAAACCCGGGAAAAATCTCGTTCGAAACCGCCGACAGCAGGACTCGAACCTGCCTCCCTCCCAAGTGCTGCTCCGAAGTCCAATGCACGACACCAGCCAGATCTTAGTTCACGATAGTTGTGTATAAGCCGCTTAGAGAGAAGGTACGGTACATGTAGAAAATTGCTTATATTTCATAGTTCCCCACTTTTCCCGTTTATCCTTCTTAAATTCGAACAAAAACTGGAACAAAAAATAAAGAAAAAATAGCCTAATAGTAGAACTGTGTAAAATTGTGGTCAATTTATGACTTAACTGTCTTCATAAATTTAAACTTTAAATCGTACATCAATGTCAAAATCTGACATGTCAATCAGGATGTTTCTATTCAATTTCACTTAATTATAATCCGTTAAAGGAAGAATAATGCCTAATTTTTGTGTTCAGAATGTGTACAAAATGGATTTTGCGTGCATTTTATGCTTCCAGATCTGTTTTACAACTATGAAATAGGGTCATAATTGTAATGTCGTGCACATATAAAGTGAAAAGGAATGATTTTGGATGAAAGTTTTGCTAGAATAATTCCTTATATTCGTCGAAAAAAAGTGGTTGAAAGCACATTTATAGAATATGCAAGGAGAAAATGGACAAATATAGTCTACAGGAATGCTAATTGTCTTGTCTTGGGATAGGATTCAAGTGTTTCAAACGCGTAATTGCACTCTAGTCCGCATTTACAGGACATCCAGTGGCAAACTACGATTGGTTCACCTTGCCCCAGGAAACTTTGGTCGGAACACCCGTGTAAAGAATAACTAAAATGCTTATTCCGATACCGTGTAACAAAAGTAGCCAATATGAAGAATTAAATAATACAGGTACTATTATCATCCCTGGAGCGTCTTGTAAAGTATATCTCCTAAATTAATTCCCCCCGAAAAGTAGTTATTACTGAATAATTAACCTACTTTCCCACTGTAGTTTCCTGATTCTATGCTTTGATCTAAGCCAGAAAACTGTGCCAATGAGGCAATAGTTTCACTCTGTACCTTCATAGGCCATCTCTTTCTACTTATCCGTGTAGAAAACGATGTAAATATTATGGTGTTATAGAAGAAAATATCAATTTTACTTTTAAACGTTTCCAACGGAATAATTACTCCTCTCGAACAGTGATTTCGGGGCCGACTTCGGTTCTATTCAATCAGTACACTGAATCCATCTTGCAGTTCAGCGTTCTTTTCCTCAACCAAATCTCTTACAGTTTCCAATCCATTAACCGCAATAAAAAAGTTATAGTGACATGTTATTAACTAACAGAGTTTAGGTTGGGTTAAGTTAGATTATGTACTTCAAATCGCCTCGCCTTCGAAAGCAGCACCCGACGTATACTAAAGAAAGACCCGTAAGTAGTTAATTTTACTGTTTGTAACGTAATCCAAGAAAACCGGTGATGTATAAACAAAGAAGCAACTCTATATGACCTAGTGATGTACAGACTTGCAAATTAACCTTCGAGGTTGATAACTTAAACCAAAGACAGAAACCCGTCTTTGCTCTAGACACAGACTTAATATGGCCTTAAACAGGTGCGCGCGCAGACCTTCGAGATTAATAACTTAATGCAACGAAAGAAAACCGTCGTTGTTCTAGAAACAGACTTAAACGTTAAACAAATAAAAGGCAGATTTAAAATGTAAACGGTTATAAAACCGGTAAAATAGAGCTACTTTACAAACATTATAACATTAAAACTTTATTTTTACAAACGTGTTGTGCACATTGAGATGAAAAAAAACAACCTTATAGTTGCTTACACGAAACAGTGTTGGATATCACAAAGTTTTATGTTTCTTAGTTCAGTGGGAGAAACGTATGAGCGAATATGTAGATTTTAACTAATCTATATATTGATATATCTGTTACAATACAAAAAAATGAACACTTGAAAATGTGAGGCACTTTAGTTTGATCAACTTTCCCCTAATTTACAGTTTGGTGGAAGTATCTCCCATTTTACACAGTTTCAAAATT
>JAGDQP010007056.1:13629-23795 GCA_022664845.1 Lepisma saccharinum
AAAAGCACTGAATTTTCTATGCCATCCTTCGATATCGTTGTTTGTTCTCGGGAGATTTGCTAGAGTTGCTTCATGTTGGTTCCATTTGATGGACCATATAAGTGGACGACGCCTATTACCACCGTGTTGAGGACGGCCAATCCATGTGTCTTCGAAATAGTCTATTAAAGGTTGTAATAGCTCTGAGTTTTCAGTAAAGAACTATGTCTGCAGCAAAGCAACAAATGCCTGTTCAACATCATTCTCCGGAACGAACGCAAGACATGCCAATTGTCTTACATTGAGAGCGAAATCTGGATTTTCCAAATATCTTGTAAGAATTTGTTCATTGCTTTGAATTTTACGCCAAATATTCTGTGTGAAATGGAAGAAACACCCACGAATATTCACTCCAGGAAAGACTTCATGGAATGCGTTTGCTGCGGCTACTTCAAAATCAATGATAATGCTTGACGGATTGAGATTGGGTCTGTGATTCTTCAGCTGATCTAAGACTCTTCGATACGTGGCTTGTTGTTTATTCTGCATTAGAACGAACACTATTGGCACCACGATAGAATTTCTTAAAACATGAATATTCCACAGTTGTTTGAATAATACCGGCACGACCTTGAAAGTGCCATTTGATGCCAGATCTGAGGATTCACAAAGGAGATCTAGATTCCTTTCCGTTGCATAAATAAGTGTACGATTTGGACCGTCCCCAATGTCATCCAAGAGAAACCTATGATTTGTTAATGTCACCTGGTAAGGAGGGGGAATAACTAAATTATTGATGTCCGCAGGGTTTGCTGGTACCATCTCAGCCGTTCTCCTTATCATTTGTACTTTTCATGGCAGAAATACTTGTAAGTGCAGCACTTACAGCTGCTGAAGATATATCAGTTGTACATGGCGCGATGACATTTGCAGGCGGGTCGTTGCAAGAAGAGGCAGTTCTTTTTACTTGATTCTGAATTCTTCTTTTCTCACCTTCCACTGGTTGAGGCAAATGATTATGTGAATATCTTCCTTCCATTGTTGAAGCGAATAATACATCACTGTTGTCCTCCATACCTATCGTATGTGCACGTCACGCACACTTAGCAACCCTGTATTCAATGCACTTCCAAGCTTCATTACCCCCACTAAGACTTTTATCATGTCTATAAATATAGTTATTGTGAAAAAGTTGACGCACCCCCTTTTGACTCAGTATAAAATGAAGAGGTTTTTTTAACAATAGCTTAAGTTGAATAATACACAAACGCACAGCACAGAAGACCACAAAGAACTAACCAAGTAAATTACCGGTTTTAACCGCAATAATAGTGTCTACCCGGCGTAAAATACGTTAGAGAATTTTTAAATATGTTGAGTGCTTTTAACTAACGCCAATAGTTCCTTATTTTCTCCTTCATATATAAGTAAGCTGTACTCTGTTTGTTAAAGCTCATAAACGTGCTTGGCACAATATTAACATAATTATGTGCCGAATCTTGTAACTTGTATTGTGCGATTGTTCTGCTATCTCCCGACCTTCATCGAACTTACTTTTTATCTAACAATTTATTAGAATTGTGATTTAAACAGTTTAACTGAATTCATTTACCAAACGTCAAGAAATAATTTGTTTATTGTATATTTGAGGTGATCCATGAAGTGTACATCGCAGTAAGGTATATATTGTACGTACATTGTATGAAATGTTGCAGGGTAGTTGGCTATTTTTTTTTTTTTTCCACCAAAGATTGCACCTCGCTTTTAGTTCTTTTCTCCTAGTCTCAGTGCATACCCGTAGGACGCTAATGGTTTTCGACATTGTTCACCTTGGCATGATATAAAAAATAGCAATAAATAAAGTTGCCAACTTTGGAAGTAGTTTGGCATTATTTTTTAGTTTGTAGTCGAACTTCGTAACGTCTTTTGTGAATAAGACCTGCTGTTGAAAACACTGAAAATGCCACACCAGCAAATTTTATTTTGCTATATTAAAATACTGTATGTCCCATCCCAAATGCAGTAGTAAACACGGAAAGTCCAATACGTTACTGTAAGTAGTCCTACCTTATCTCAAAAATGGCAGAATATGTAGGTTCTTATTTATTTATTTACGTCTTGTTTTACATGGCGAAGTTAAGGCCCTTACGGCCTTTTCTACCACTGAACCATGAATACAAAGAGAGCAATTAACAGTTTCGGTAAACACTACTATAAGATGGAAGAGATTTATAATACAACGAAATTCATAAATGTAAACAAAATAAAGCAAAAACTAAAAGAGAGGAAACAAAACAAAAGCTTATCTACACTACAGATTTTAGATAATCTAAAATTCACTAACCACATACACACACACACGAAAAATATAGGTATAAATGCAATGCCATGAGCACCATGAGAATTTATATAAACTAACATTATCGACTTACAATTAAATTTACATTGACAGCTAAAGGGATACTAGTATTTATTTGATATAAATTGACGATCTGAGATAATACTATTCAAACATATCTTAGTTGTGCTGCTCTAAGAGGTAGCTGTAAAGCATACATTTAAAACTGGTTAATGAAGTTGAGTCTCTGATGGAAATTGGCAGTCCGTTCCACTTACGGGATACAAAAACTGTATAGGACTTCGAATAAAAGGATGAGTTATGGTGAGGAATAGAAAGTAATAGGTTTGCGCGAGACCTAGTGTCACGGCTGTGATGATCGCTTAGGAACTTAAAACGTTGCAAAAGATAGGAAGGTTGCCGATCGCGTAGAATTTTAAATAGAAGCACTAAAGAATGCCACTCCAGTCGTTGTGAGACTTTTAACCATTGCAGCCTATTGAAATAAGATGCCAGATGATCATAATGTTTAAGATTAAATATAAAACGCACTGAAGCATTTTGAATGCGCTGTAGCCGGTACGTGTGTACATCGTCCAGGTTGGCAAGCACTACGTTGCAATAATCCACATAAGGCATTACTAAGGCCTGAACAAGCATTTTCTTAAGGGAGATGGGAAGAAAATTTTTAAGTCTGCTCAAAGAATGTAAAGTTGCAAAGACCTTTTTAGAGACAGTACTAACGTATTCCGTCCAAGTTAGATGTTCATTACAAATAAGACCTAAATTTTTTACGGTGTGCGAGGAAGGAATTATCATTTCATCTAGAAAGACGTTGGGAGAGGAAGAAGAGTTAAGAGATGAAATAATTGCTTTAGAAGCTATACGTAGACATTCAGATTTAGATGGATTCAATTTCAGACCGTTATCGTTTGACCACTGAACAATTCTTCGTAAGTCCTCATTCAATTTATCAATATATGTGGGTAGCTCACTTGGAGAACAAGATATATATACTTGAAAGTCGTCGGCATAAAGATGGTATTTACAATGCTGTAATACAGATGGCAAATCATTGTGTACAAGCAGAAGAGAAGAGGACCGAGTACACTACCTTGAGGTACTCCATGATGAAGAGTTCTCAAAGAGGAGTCAATACCAGAAACAGATACATACTGCGAGCGGCCAGTTAAATAACTTTGAATCCAATTTACAGAAGAGTCTGAAAAGTTGTAAAACGTCGATAATTTGCGTATCAGAATGTTGTAATTTATAGATTGAAAAGCTTTACTGAAATCAAGAAGTGTAAGAATTGTTATGTTTCTATTGTCAAGAGCATAACGAATGTCATCTGTGATATGAGCTAAAGCAGTGGCGGTACTACGACCTTTCTGGAAACCTGATTGAAAGGGATCAAGAAGGCTGTGTGTTTGTAAGTAAGAACGAATTTGATCACTTACGACATTTTCTAGGGCTTTGGAAAGAGACGGTAAAATGCTAATAGGTCGGAGGTCGTCGGCACTGGTGATAATGTCCGTTTTCATATGTTTTTACGCTCTCTTGAAACTTTTTACTTTTGGCACTATCAGTGTTTTCTACAACAAGTCTTCAGTTGTGAATATTAAGACGATCAGCTTAAGACTAATCGATATAGACACGTTTTCTTTAAAATAAAAATTCACAAGATAAAATTTCCTTCTTTTTCAAAAAAATGAAGTGAATTTGGAGTGATTGTTAACACACTTACCCACTAGAGAAAGACGTCTAACTTGGTACCAGGGAGTACGAAAGGAATATTGTCGAAGGGGGGTGTCTAAAGTTATTGGGGTGTGTAATTCATATTCACTTATACATTATATTATTTTTACGGTCATCCATATATCTTACCACGTATGCATACATGTGTGTGTGTTGGTGTATATATGCTTGTCATACTTTTCAGAATGAGATTTGTGCATAACCACATAATGACAATTTGATTAATTGTGTGTAAATAACAAGCATTATTATTATTTGTGAAGAAAATCAAACAACTTAATCCTCTATCTTTAGGTAGGAAACTGATTTTAGACTACGGGGAGATTTGAGCTTGAGGTCTTGGATCATTTTCATCTGTAGAATAAATTACCAACAGAACTAATATATTTCAGATAATTTTAAATTTTCTTACTTGCCTTTTTGTACTTGTTTAACATTTACAAGCTTTAATTTCGTAAAATATGGACAGATATCTACTATTAAATTTTAATTATGATAAAAAATATTATTTACCGGTACCTCAACTATGTTCTTACAGCAAAAAATAATGTATTTTAAAGTAAGATCTACTTTTGTCAAGCTCTCCTGGAATGCATACCACGATTACATCACAGTTGATAAAATAACTTAGTGGAAGTTGCATGCAATCTTCTTACTGCAAGCTTCTCAGATCGATGCCCAAACTCCGCTCATGGGACCCATATCGCTCCACATCGTTAATGCGGGCGGGAGAGCGGTCCGCTTGAGCCCACGTCGATTGATATGGGATCGACATCCATTATCGGTATCACTAATTTACTTATTTTCTAAAACTATAAAAAGTATTGTGCAAAGAATAAATCTATTTTCTACGAAACATTTGTTCATAATAAATACATTAAAATCAGAAAATAGAGCATTCGTCATGGAACCATATCGATCCATGTCGTTAACCGATATCTATGTTGAGCAGTGTCGATCCATATGGGCTAACCGATGTTTATTCATGCGATGCTATATCCCTCTGGTGATAAAATATGGTAAGCTTCATGCTGTTGTCAGTAGGCGGCCAGCTTTGTTTAACTCGTTGAAGCATGTTACAATGAAAAAATAACATGCCCTTTCACGGGAATGACATAGACAAATAAAGTGCTAAAGTTGTTTTTTTCCGAGGATACTTTGATCACTGTAAGTACATAGACAAACCAACAAGATTTATAGTAATATTTATTATGCTTGTTATCGTACTCCGCCAGAACATAGGGACATTTTACACTTCTGTTTCGTTCGTGTGGTAGAAAATAGCGTATTCTCTCCAGGCCATGTGGTTGTTAAGACAGGTTCCTCTTCGTAAGAGAAGAAGTTAGAGTTAGATTAATTTACATTTGTTTTACATCATTTTCTTCAATTGAAGCTGTTTCATTGTAATCATGGCCATTTCACTCGTAACCTCTTGGGAAAAAAATATTTTTAAAAAGTTGAAAGCGGAAGAGACGTAAATGATTACAATTGAGTGAAACAACAAATCTTAGCGCGAACGTAACATCGAAAATATCATGAATTTACAAACTTGCAGTGGTCGACAAATGTTACAATCCAATAGCACACAGAAGAGATGTAGCTTTAGCTACAGATAAATAGTATTATTACAGCACTAATAACTTTATTTTACGACTTCTAACGTGATTTACTAGTTCTTGTTGGTTTGTTTATGTTGGTGGTCCTAGATAAAAAGTGGAAATTCCTTCCAAAAATAGTAAAAAACAATCATCACAATGTCAAGGACCGATATTGAGCAATGTCGATGATCGATGTCATCCCCGATGTCGATCAATATCGTTGCCCGATATTGGCCAAGATGTTTGCCGTCCAATGTGGGGCCTGTCATTGAACGATATCGATCGATGTCGCAAAATCCAATATGCCCATATTGGCCGATGTGGATGTGCTACTTGGGTTTATTGCAGCCTTCCAAGCATATGCCGAAATCAGGGCATCCACTTTCACAAATTCAATCGTTACTAACACTGGTAAGGTGAATTGACTCACGGATTGTTAAATTTCATTTCTAGATTTCTATTTTCGTTTCGGGATGCTCAATGATAAACAGAAACAAATGAAAAATAAAAAAAAATCGACTTTTGAATTATAAGGTTATTTTCAGGTTAAGCACTCATATATTATATATATATTTCCGGAGGAATGTTTCTGGTAACTGATACTCTATTTTCCGCTTTCCTAAAAATTGTAAATTGTGTATTTTTGGGCCATTTTAGTAACTAATGACTTCGGCCCGTCTCGAGAGCCTTAGCTGTTAAGTTTAAAATCCACAAACAAACATCCATGCCCCAGCGGAGATTCGAACCCGGGACCTTTAGGTCGCCGGATAACCGCCGCTAACCGCTCGACCGCCAGGTCGGCTTCTCGCTTTTCTGTCGCTACAAATTAAAGTATTGATGGACATATGAATAAGGTTTTTAGACTTTCACGGCGAGAAAATATTACTCATGATTTCGTTTCTTTTTCAAGTCATGCAAAAATTTGCCACACTGACGTTTCGAACACCCAAAATCATGTCTTATTGTTTACTAACTGAACCCTAAACTACTGGTACGACATTCCGTAGAGTGCCAAGGACTACAAGAGGGCTTTCAGCTCGGCCTGAACCTCAGATGCTTGAATGCAATAAATAAAATTCAAATTCAAACGGCTTTTAGCTAGGTAGTGCTTAGTCAGCGCATCGGCTCCCATCGCAGTTGTATTTTGGGTCCCATGACCTAAGTTTGCTACTTCTTGCATTCAAGGTATCTCCCCAATATTTATCACGATACTGCACAAGTACCAAAATTCTGAGAATCGAAACCGGAACTGCTCGCACTAAGGGCGAGAACGTTAACCATGTGGATATCCGGGAGCTCACACAACATCCAATATATAGAAATAAATCTTGACTGGAACAAATTCTGGGACCACGGCATGCTCTCCCGTTTAGATTTCCGAACCGTATAAAATCGTGCAAGAAAGTGGAGAATCATAATTAACATAAACGGGAGAGTAGTTCATGGTTTGCAATGGGTCCCAGCAAGCCAATGATCCCAAGTAGTAGCTGTCGCTATAACCTTCATGCACGTGGTTTTTGAAATATTAAATTTAATAAAATATTAAAATATTTAGAAATCACGACTGCCTGATGAAATGTTCACTACTACAGTAAGAAACCTCTCTTATCTATACTCTTCCAATTTCAAATATTGTGTTCCAACATAAATAAGAGAAAGCGCACCAACAACTGCGATGCTAAACATTTCATCTGTGACTAGAGTTTAAAAAATCGTATAGGAAGTGTCATATTATCTTGACTAAGGGAATCGTTTGAGATCTCTTTTATCTTTGACGACAAAAGAAGCTCTTTTAATTATTGTCTGTTTGTATGTGTGTTTGTGCTTGTCTGTACGGCACGCGTTCGAGTACTAAAGTCTGGCAGCATTGCCCCGGGCCATTTTATCGCGAGGACTTTTTGAAGCAGGGCACTTTTGTCACGGAGCCCTTTTGACCCGGGCTCTTTTGTCACGGGGCCCTTTTGACCCGGGCTCTTTTGTCGCGGGGCCCTTTTGACATGGAATCACTTGGGACACCCACTCCGCCCAGTGTTGGCGAGACCAAAGGTCCGAAGAGCTCCCCAATGGCGCACTTTCCAGTCTCAACGAGCTAGACCATCCAAGAATCTGCTGCTAAGAACTAGGCGCTATCCAATGGTTCCGCCCCCTTTCCTCGGGTCCCAGGGGCCAGCGGCAATGCAAGCACATCCGTTCACATTGCGTGGAGGCGTAAGTCGCAGCACAAGAGGAGATGAAATATTGATCATGTGTCGATGAAAATGAGGTGAATGTGAACTCCTCTCTGCTGGTCCTCCTTTCAAGCAGCGTAGGTGTTTAGCTGCGAGGGTTGATTGCACCCAGCAAAAGCCGGCTGGGCGATGGGGTAGCCAATTCCCTACGCCGTATACGAGCAGCGATGGTCTGCTGCTCGGGCTATGTGATGGTGTCATCACGCTGCGGTCCATAGACCTGCGATGAGGTCGCCAATCCCCTACGCTAGTGGGAAGTAAAAAAATCTCAACAGAGAAGCACTCTGGCCCTGCTGTTGGACTTCCCATAGGCAGCAACGATGTTATCAGCTGCGAGGGCTGATTGCAGCCAGTAAAACTGACTGGGCGATGGGGGCGCCACTTTCCGACGCCGGGTTCTGTTTCTGGAATAGTGTTTGGTTTCTCATTCGGGTTCGGAACACAGAAACTAAAATAGTTCGGTTTCTTTTAGCTGACTTGGTTTCGGATTCTTTTCCAGAATTTGGTTGCGGTTTCTTTCACAGTTTTTGGTTTCGGTTTGTGGACCATTTTTGTTCCTTTTTTGGTTTCGAGAAACAGAAACAGAATTAATTCGGTTTCCTTTAGCTGAATCTGGTTTCGTTTACCATCCCTGTTTTCAACATTGTGTAATATTTTAGTAACCTACTACTGATCATGTACCTTCATACCAAATTTCATTTCTCTAGCTCAAACGGTGTGGAAATATTAATTTTTAGTGTCCGATATTTTGCATTTATGATGGCGACTTTTAGAAAATTTAAAAATAATTTTTTAATCTATTAGTGATATTGTACCTACACACCAAATTTCAATTTAATAGCCCCAGCGGTTTAAGCTGTGTATTCCTATACAATGGGTTGGCGGCCATTTTGGATCCAAGATGGCGACTTTTAGAAAATTTAAAAATATTTTCTCAACCTATTAGTGATATTGTACCTCAATACCAAATTTCAATTCAATAGCCCCAGCGGTTTACGCTGTGTATTCTATACAACAATGGGTTTGATGACCATTTTGGATCCAAGATGGCGCTTTTTCAAAATTTCGGATTTTCTCCTTTACCTACTCATGGTCATACCAAATTTGGTGTTTCTAGCTACACGGGAACATGTCAAACATTTATGTCAGTTAGTGAGAGGTTATTACACGACAAAAACCTAATTTTGGGGCCTTATAACTCAGCACCCCATGAACCCTGAGACTTGAGGTTTGGTAGTATTATGGATGATGTTCTTCCTAGCAAACGTGGGTAATTTGGTGGTACTGGGGTAATTAGTAAGCAAGCAGTAGTGTCTTGAAAATGGTGATTTAACTGTTGTGCGCTCTTTTTGGGTGTTTCCTGTAAAGCTACTTGGCACCGCGCGTCGTCGGGTAGGCTGGGAACTTGGCTGCACTAGCTGATTTTCCTTTAGTGTTCCCATGCCTGGTGCTCTCAGGTATACTCAGCCTCCTATCAAATTGAGTACCACAGTGTGCTTTGTATTCCTGGACACTTTAGGAGCTAAAGGCAGCTGAGCGTGAGACTGACTACTCTACCTCACTTTGTTCCTTTGGTGGAAAATATATGGATCGCAACTTCCACATCCCCATGCGCCGTTCACGGCGCGTGCGTATTGCACAGGGTATACCGTTACGTTTTATCCTTTATATAATAAATAGTTTTGTCAATGATTTTTAATAAATAGCAAATTTCATCAAATTTGGCAAAGTAGAACCTACAATTTCTAGTAAGTGATTATGAATAGACCGAAAGCGCGATTGAAACGTTATAGAAGCTACTACAGATGGAGTACCCATCATAATCCTACCATTTTCTATTTTTAAGAAAATGTTTAAAACGTTTTAAACATGTTTTTTATGCAGTTTATAAAAAACGTGTTTAAAACAAAATACCTGCAATTCTGGCTTCTTTCAAAATTTTTTAAAATGTAAAAATGATAAATGGTAAATGATACGAAATGGATAATGGAACAAAAAAGGGCAAAGGGAGAGAAAAGAACAGAATAACAGCAAATGAGGATTAATGTACGATGAAGTACATTCCGCCATTTTAGTAAAACAAACAAACAAACAAACAAACAAACAAACAAACAAACAAACAAACAAACAAACAAACAAACAAACAAACAAACAAACAAACAAACAAACAAACAAACAAACAAACACACACACACACACACACACACACACACAAACACACACACACACACACAAACACACACACACACACACACACACACACAC